>VUQG01015858.1:19545-55674 GCA_015106755.1 Etia nguti | reverse complement strand
CTGTAAGTCAGTTACTTTTTTCAAGTAACAAGTAAAGTAAGGGATTACTATTGCAAAAAAAGTAATTAGATTACGGTTACTTTCCCGTAAGCACGCTGCGTTACCTGCGTTACTAAACCGTGATTTTGTTTGCGAGAGTGTCTCATGACAATGACGTAAGCGCGTGCGACGTTCGTGGTAACAGACGTGTGCAGATCAACAATGGATAATATATCGAGTACGGGAGAGAGTACGACTGTGCAGCGTTTAAGGCGTGGAAGTACTGACGTTACTTTGAGTTTGATTTAGTAACAAGTGACAAAAACATTAGCGTCCGCTGTACACTGCGTGGGAAGAAAACTTCTTCTTGCAGCGAAAAAACCCCCTCTAAGCTTCTGAGAAAGTACCTAGCACTCTGCCACGGGAATGTGAAATTCACAGAGAAACCCCCGGATCCTCCCACTGACATGACCGCTGAGGCACACCTGCACCAGGGCAAACCTCCGCCTGCTCCACTCCTGCTAAACAGGTGAAAATAGATTTAAGAGCGACAGGACTCAGTGCCGCTGAGTCTTTGATTTTATTTATTTTCTGCTTTGTTTTACTTTCATCTCTTTGAAAGAGTGAGTGTAAAAACAAAAAATGATTTTATTATGCTGGAATATCCAGAAAATAGGTTTAAATGTTAAACAAATTTCTTCAAGTCAAAGACAGTTGTATATAATTTAATTTTTGCTTAATGCAATGTGCATAAAGTTAAAAGATTAAAACTAATAAAACAAGTTTTAAAAAGAGGCTTTTTTATTTGATTACATTTTTTATATGATAGATTATCCAGAAAAAAGAGAATTGGGCTGAAAAGTCTATTGCTTTATTACTTATTCAGGTTGTGTATCATGTTTTTAAAAAGTAACTAATTACTTTTGAAAATAAGTCATCAGTAAAGTAACGGGATTACTTTTGGAGAAGTAATCAGTAATTAGTTACTAATTACTTTTTTCAAGTAACTTGACCAACACTGTAGGCGAGCTGCATTAACTGGCAAGCCTCCCATGCAAGCCAATCAAGAACAGGAAGTGTGGGTGTGGGCGTGGCTGGGCTGTAACACTATAACATTATGTTACTTCCATATCTAATATATAAGTCATGCCTGATAGGGAGCAACAGTAGAGCATGAAGAGAAACAGAAAAACAACAAAAAACACCACAAATCAATGCAATTCTGAAAAAAACACCCCACCCTGAAATGTAAATGGCAATCGATTTTAGTTATATGGGAATATAATGTAAATATGTAGACAAAATGACATTCATTCACAATTTAAAGTCCAGCTCAAATGTAAGGCGTTACTTTGATGTAGAATCTGGTTTATTCTCCTCTACAAGCAGCAGCAATTACAATGTGCAAATGGAGCACTGATGAACCACTGAAAGTGAGTAAGCAAATCAGAAACGCATTGCTTACACCTGCTGAGCTGATTTTATAGGCTATACTTTGCGGCCCCGGCCAGAATTTGCTTTGTTGCATTATCATCATTGCCAGAAAGCAGTGTCCTGTCAGTCCATCACATCAGTTGTGAGCCATTACGATCAGTCTGGATCGCCTCTTTTTCACAGCAACTAGTGCCACCGTTTTGATTTAGTGCTGTTGTTTATTCCCGTTTAATTAGATACTGCCATATTTGGCAGTAGGATTTACTGTTTGAGCCCACACATGTCTAAGATGTTATACTATAATTATGTAGGCTTTTAAGCTGTTGATCCTCTATGCATTTAAGTGCAGCTTAAGAATTACATATTACACATAGAAGCATAGAAGCAGTGTGTAAACACGGCTGTTTCTTTTATATTGTTAAAATGAAGATCATTATCTTTGTTTCAAGGTGACTGAACATCTTTCACGTCCTGTGTATAGTAATGTTTGAATGCTGTGCTTGACTTTAGCCTTGCAACTTTTTGGACTCTCTTCTCTTTGCAGTTCTTTGTGGTGGAGAGTAGGTTAAGTGGCATCTGGATGCTACTCGATAACCTGCTAGATCTACTCTTCATCTACATTTGCAACCATCTTCAAAGTGAGCGTGTCATTGTTGCATTATGAATGGCATTTATTTCATGCCTTTCCACGCTGAAAGAGCGAGCTCTGTTTAGCTTTTCTTTTTTAATTGAATACATAAAACTTGTGTAAGTGTTGTCGTTAACTAAAACTGGCATTCATTTGTGATGTATTTGTCATGTGTTTTTACTTACTGCTTTTACTTTTTTCTCAGCATTCCTCTCATGCTTCAACCAGGGTGAGAGAGCATAGTGGACACTTTATTTTTGTCAAATCACTGTGATGAATGCTCACATTAAACAGATCGATATTGTGCCCGATGGGATTTTCTGAGAAGTGACATTTGGGAGCAGAACTACTACTTATCACTAATGTTTTCTTGTGGATCACTGTTACTAATACACATCACCATGTCTGGTGATGGACACCAGACATGGTGTTGGTACACCGCATGTCTCCTGATCAGTAGGCCATGGAGATCCCACAGCTCCCACATTAAAAAAAAAAACAACCCGCACACATACAAACACTGAGACTACACTATAACAATTTAATATGAGTCACAAGCTTATCATAGTGTATAGTTGCCCCATTATCATGTATTAATGGTGGAAAGTAAACGAAGCAGTGCATCTGTTTTCAGGATTAGCGTATCTCTTGATAACAGGTGAAGATGAAGAGATGAAACCTGCCGGTAACTGTCCACAGCTTACAGCAGCAACATAATGGATTAATCACTGCCTACAGCTGTTTTTTTTTTTTTCGCTTTGTGTCTTGAAAACTCTTCTCGAAGAAAGCCGGGCATCCTCCCAAATGCGCCTGCCTCACTTTTGTTGCTGTTGATGTGATCTAGCTCAAAAAACCCCCAAAAAACAGAGGGAATGAAGGAAAAGGTCTCTTATCGTAAACTAATTAAAAACTAGCTCAGGACACAGGGAGCGCCTGACAGAGTGCCATCCGTTTTAATCAGACACGCAGCTCCACTATAAAGACATCACCTCAACAGATGCCCCACTTTCTGAAGGAGAAGGAGGGAGTCTGCAGAGATGACAGGTGTTATTTATTTTTCCCCAAACTGTGTTTCAAATAGATTTCTGCTTTTTGGCAATTCGCTGAGATAAGAAGGAAGAGGGTAGTTTTGCATGGGTATGCAAGTGTCTGTGAAAAGGATGACTTTTGTCTTTCTTTTTTTTCAGTTGAACGGGAAGAAAATAAGAGTAACTGGCAGAGTAATAAGGAGTACACCTTCAGTGCTAGCTTGCAAACAAAGCTGATGTGCTTTTGGAAGAAAGCAGTGTTAATATTACTATGTGTAAATACATGCATCATGAGCTGCCAGGACGCCTAATATTTTGGATGGCTGAACTGCTATTTCTTTACTGCTGCGTGGTTCTGGCTGCTACCACTGACGAGAATGTTTTGAATAAATTAAATTTAGCGAGTGGAAAAGCAGAGATGAATTAGGCCTTTTAATTTATGAGTGGTTTTGTGGTTTAGCATTACAGGGCCATAATACTGCATTTAATTGAATTAGGCTAACTTCAGGTCACATCATGAAGCATCACTAGACTGATGTGGCACCAGCAGGGATAGGAAAAACTGTAGCATTGACTCAAATGTACAGCAGAGCAAACAACAGCCACAAACACATTCGTCATCTGCTTTTATCCCACAGTGGTTGCCTACATTATCATAAAATTTCTTTGTGTTTGTAGTGGTCCATCAAACGGCAGAGAACATTTCTGCTGATGAAACCTGGCTTTTGGTACAATTCTAGATCAAACCTTTGGCCTGTAAATATTCACATTTTTCAAACGTATTGTCTCTCTCTCTCTCTCTCTCACTCACACACACACACACGCACACACGCTTCTCTTCAATGACACATTTCTCACTTTCACTTATTCTGTTTAGCAGACAGAATGCTATTGCTTTCAGTCACTGTGTGCACTTGACAGCCTCTCTCAGTCCTCTGACATGTTCACATTCACATTTTCTGTATTTTCTGTATCGACACCACTACGAATAGACTTTTAAAATGCTCCAACACATCCATAATAACATACAGTTTCCATATGTGCGAAACATAATTTATGTTTACAGGCTTGAAATGGTGTATTGCTGCTGCTCATGAATGCTGCTAATGAGCCTAAAATACACACACTACCATGCTAATCCTCCATATATTTGGTTAGGTGGCACCAGTGACTCAGTGTCACCATATACAGTATTCACCTGGTGGTATTTGCACAGCTCTTGGTCTCCAGACTGCTTTGATTATTGGTGCAACGACAGGTCTCAGTGTTCCAATATTCATGTCTGTGAAAATGTATGGGTTACTGCTGAAATATGGGCAGTTTGACTGCATTTCGAACACATTTCCCACTAATGCCTTCCCCCTAATTAGATCCGGAGGTCTGTCTTTTTTTCGTTTAGATATTTTTTTCTTCACACACACACACACACACACACACACGCACACCTATTCTCACTCCTGGTAAATTCAGAGTAGAGTTGAGATGAAGGCAACTGAGCTAATTGCATTAGCATCAATTTACTGGTGCGGCAGAGGACAGCTGTGCAAGCCAGTGATGCATGGGCCCCTCTTACAGTCCGAAAAAAAAGTAGCAAGCATGTGTGTGTGTGTGTACATCTGATAGAGTGGATGCTAGCCTCCCCAGAGAGGCAGCCCAACAACCACATTTCTACACTCATCATGATTATCAGTATAATTTCATTAAGTTATTTACATACATTACAGGAACGACCATTAATATTTCCATTTTCATGCAGTCTTGCTGCAGTTGTTGCTGGTAGAGCAGGTTGTCATGATTCTTCTTTACCACTGGCTGCTAGAAACATAAATCATTTCCTGTCTGTCACCTGCTGTGGTCACATTGCGCATCCTGTATCTCCCTTATTCCCCCTTCAGATTTGTACAATCTATCTACAAGCAAGTCTCGAGGCATTATTTTGTATACCCATATATACAAACTATTTTCAGAGTGTACTGCATACCATAGTGGCAATGCTAACAGGCTTCCAGTGAATTTTATTTTCATGAAATAGTTGAGTCGTTGTGTTCTCTGAAACTGGATATAACTTTCTGCACATACTACTAGACTACATACACTAGACTTAAGGATAGCACCTTTATTTAAGACTTCAGCAATCTAATCAGCTTTATGACTGATCCATCAATCAGTCATAAAGCTTCAGCCTGTAGCACTTTTTAACATGCCCCATAACTAAATGTGTAATTCCCCTGAATTAAAGTGGAATTTGTATGTATTTTTCTGAAATTAAGGTACAATGTGATTTATTGGAAAATAGTTATCAAAAGGTACAGTAGAAAAACAATGTAGCAAAGGAGTAACAAAAGAGGACATAACAATTCAGGTTTTTACAGGAAAGCAGATACACATTACACTCTAAGATATTTTAAGTATTTTAGTGGAAAAAATAAACAATATTTCCACATCTTACATTGTTACTTCTGTGCACTTTTAGGTTTACGGGCCGTATTATGTGTAACTTAGTATGCATGATGGATGGATGTTTCACTATTCAACTGCCCTCTTATATAGCAAATACAAATGTGACAAGGACTGTTCTCCCTTTCCTGCTTACAAAAAAAAAACATAGCTTCAAACTTTGCAGGCCATGCCAATATGATCTTATAATTATGTAGCCAAGTCTACTTTTTCTTTGACAAACACTGTTGAAAGAGAACTTTCAAAAGGACTAAGAAAATTGTACTGACCAAAATGTAGAAAGACTCCAATAGAATAATTTGTTTTTTTATATGCAAAACCAAAACTGAACACAATAGAATTAACAAGAAACCCTTCTTATCACATATGAATACTTAAAAAAAAATTAAAAAACCATATTTGTGTGGTTTAATTATTTCTTTGCTTTCATTTTGTGTTTTCTTCTTTTGTTGTTGTTTTTCTTTATTTTTTACTTTTTTCCCTGTTTGTGAGTAAGATTATAATGTAAGGGAATAATTTTCCAAGCAGAGTCATAAGTGGATCCTTATGCCTAATTACAAGTACAGAGCTGTTTAAAACATACAGCTAAAACATTTTGGAATGACACATCACATAGGATGCATACAATGCTGCCCTATAAGCAGTGCATTTTTCTCCCTGGGGCTCAGTGGTACAGGCATAGACAGCAACCCTCTGGCAATCACCAGTCACTAGGGAAAAGTGTAAATTCATTCTTTGGTTGGTTGTTGGAGGTTTCTGGTGACTGCTAGGTGAAATTAGACACAAAGAGTTATTTGGTACTGAAAAAAACCTGCTTCTAATTTCTTGGAATTATTTAAATATAATGTCTGCTTTTCTGTAAAATACCTGAAGCTATGCAGTACTTTGGAGAAGGCATAAATTAAGCGAAAAGTAGCCTTATTTACTCATAAACATCTAAACAATGAGACTTTGATCTCTGCAGGTTTAAGGCTCCAGCTTCATTTTTTAGAGCTAAAGGTTATGTTCATCTCTTATAAGTCTATAACTGACATGAAGAAAACATGTTTTTGTTCTCTAAGATGTTCTAAATCCTTAAGACTCCCCAACAAATCTTATGCACAAGTCAGCCCCAACATTTAAACCCTTGGTCATGACATTCGTGTGGTTGGTACTTTATTTATTAGTCAATAAAGTATTGTTTAGTCCAGACGATATTGATAAGTCGAGATGATTTATGAAGCTTGTTGACTGTTCAGACATCAAATGAGATTAGCTTGACTGTGCGCTCTGAAAATAAAATTAATGAACTGCCATGAACTCAGTGTTATTGCTCATTGTGAAAAACATTGGTACTTATTAAGTAATAATGATACATAGCACACACCAAACTCTGTTTTCCCTGCACAGATAATTGCTCTTGTGGACAGACTTTACACTATGTTGAATGACTAATGTGAAAAAATGAGAATTTGTGGCAGCCCTAATGCTAAATGGCGAGTTGTTTTAAATGATATATGGCCAAGTCTGGCAGTTTTTCTGTGGGAGGTAGAATTCATGCATTTTATAGAACATGAACGACTGAGAAAAAAAGAAGCAGAGAAAAAGTCACTGCACAGCTTGGTACCTGCCATTATTCCAAAGATTATTAGTTGCAATGACTACATCTCAGCCTTTGGACTTTGAACAAGCAAGAAGACACTTAAATGCTCTAATCATCTTTTTTTCTCTTATTTGGAGAAGAACTTTTTTTTTTTAAGGAGGAAGTTGATCAATAGATGCATTCCTTTTGGGAAACTAAATTCTTCACCATTCATATGCTCTCGTGTTAGCATTTTGCCGACCTCTGGTATCCTGAACAGAGATGCTTTAAAATACCATGTCACATCCACTTAGCAGTAGCCATATGCACGCATATGCTGGCTTAATGTGCCCCAAAGAAAAACAAATCCACCTTGATGACATTTTCACAGAACAAACATGCAGAAAACAGCAACCAACGCCACTTTTTGTCATCTCAATTTCCTTGTGTTGTGCAGGATCAAATGTCACGCCTGGTTCTTTTCACCCCCCTCCAGTCAGACAGAGCAGGAAATGAGGGAATTGAAGATAAATGCTATCAAAAATTATTACATCCTACTTCACTGCATATGCTCAACCTGTGTGAGTACTGATAACATTTAATAGCCCCGCCTTGCTGCTAATCTGAGTTGAAATGGTGTATGAATGTTCCAAAAGGTCAAAATGATCAAAAACCCAAAAGTCGTCCAGAGTGTTTGGAAGAGCTTGTTAAAAGAGAAGTGTCATGAAAGTTGCTATACTGGAAGTAGAAATGGCTTTACATTTATAGCAAAATTTGATCTACTCATTTTGAATATACTGGCACAGTTCAGTACCTGAAACATAATTAGCTTTGGTCTTACTGTTAAGGAAAAGTTATGTATTCAGCATCCCAAATGGAAAAGAAAAGGAACTTCAGACACTGTCAAAACACGAATGCCTTTTTTACCTTTTACTGAGGAGAAGTAACTGGTGCCTAAAATACATGCGATTCCCTGAACTCAAGCTGCTGAGGTCTCCTAAGCTTTCATCTATCTAAGTATATTCTCCCTTTGCACTCACATCAGGGTGCTCACCTAACCACCTCCCCGCCTACACAGTTAGAGGCTGTCAAAACTAAAATCATCATGCCTGCTCATTGTTTCCTCTCCACACCACTGAGCAACTCTGTGATGTTAACAAAGTTACGACTTTGCTCTCTCTCATCCATATATTTATTCTTTGGCAAGAGGACATTATTTTCACACACAGCAGTGGATAATAAACATGTGCAACTGATTTGTACATAAATATTATTGCATCAGTGGGCTTGCCAAGCAAATATCAAGGTCGCCAAGTCTCATGCTAGTGGCTAATGACACACGCTTTCAAGGCAAATACAGAAAGCCCCGGCTATAAAAAACAAAACAATACAAAACAGGATAAATGGGCAGAACATTCCTTTTGTCATCATCCACACACTTCTATAAACTTTACAGAGAGCAAAAATAGACAGTTTCTGTGTTTAAGTTGCTGGAAATGCACACAGAGACTTATCAGAGATTATAAATGAGGCACTGTGTCATTTGATTCCTTCTTTGTAGGTTCAAGTTCCACAGACATGAAAGAGCAGCATGTGTTTTCTCTTGCATGGTGACAACTTCATTAACTATTCTTCTTCTGCTTTTGGCTGCCCCTCTCCACAGTGGGACACAGGTGGAGGCAAGCATCCTCCTCTGCTACATCAGCAATCTGCATGTCCCCTCTTACTACATCCCATTCTCTGTGGCGCTCCTGTTTTTCTCCTGCATGCCAGCTCCATCTTCAATGTTCTTCAATGGCATCTATCTGTCCGTCCATCAATCCAATTCAGGGTTGAAAGGGGTCTGGAGCTTTTGCCAGCTGTTATAGGTAAGGTGAGGTACACCCTGGACAAGTTGCCAGTTTGTCACAGGATTATCACACAGAGAACAACATTCATGCTCACATTCACACCCGTGGCTTATTTAAAATGACCAGTTAATCTAACTCACGCATGTGTTTGATCTGTGGGGAGAGGCTGGATTACCCAGAGAGAACCCATGCAAGAACAGGGAGAGCATGCAGACTCCTCACAAAAGGCTCCAGCTAGCTGGTGGATTCAAACCCACACCTTCATCTGTGAGGCAACAGTGCGAACCACTTTGCCACCATGCTGCTATCTTTCTGTCACAAATGACCTCAGACAGTCGTCTACACCCAGTCCACCCTGTCTCTGTCCTCTTCTTCACCTCTGTTGTGCACTGTCTGTTACTTTAGATCGCTGACCCCAGATATTTAAACTCATCTAGCTTCATTACCTCTGCCCCAAGCATCTCCACCTTTTTACGTGTCTCTTTCTCACACACATTTTCTGTTGTGCTTCTACTGATTGTCATTTCTCTTCTCTCCAATGCATACCTCCACCTCTCCAGATTCTTCTGTTTCCTACTCTCACTACAAATTATACAATCATCTGCCAAAATCCTGCCTGACCTCATCTGTCAGCTTGTAAATCAGCATTGCAAACAAAAAGAGGCTCAGAGCTTATCCCTGTAATTCCACCATTATAAATTATTCTGGACAGAGAGAATCACACTTAAAGGTATGCATTTCATATTTTATATTTATAATAAATGTATTTGTATTATTCTATTATGAATAGATTTACAGTATTATAGCTACATTTGTTGCCTATCCATCCTTTAATTGTCTGCGTTGTTCCATTACATTTGGGAAAGTTGCAAAGAGAAGTTTTTTTTTCTTCACCTTTTCTTTTTTTTTTTACATCTATAACACAAAAAAATCTGCAAATATATTAAAATTTTTTTACTATGTTTTGTTTGTTCTATGACATTTCTGTGAAATTTGACCCTTTTCACATTCTATTTATTGGAAGGATTTCAAACTGTTATTAACCCAATGAACAGAAACAGCTACAGTGAAGTGCTTTCAGATACTTTGTTGTTCACCTTGGTGGAGAATACTGCTGAGCTGTGGCTGATAGTGAAACATTCGGTGAAACATTTGGAGGGACGACATGCTGAACAATATGCTGTGTTTCAGCAGTGGGCTTTGTGAACTCTCTGGAGACCCTGCACTCTGCTTGCTAAAGCTAGCATGACCTTTAAACATCATTAACGTTAACTTGGGGTTCTGTTGTACCTGCATTTGTTATGAAGAGCTGCGCGCAGACTCACCTCAATGCTCTGCAAAAGACAGGGAAATGGGGACGCAGCTTATAAACACACACGGACACACAAATCTTTTTCTCAGTGAGGGGGCAAATCGATACCAAACACACCACACTGATTCTATTTGCATGGCTTTGATGTCAGACTGAAGGTCTCCGGAGAGCCTCCTTTCCCTCTGTAATGCTTGAACCCGAACACAAACACACATGTTTGCAAGTTATAGAATCTCACAAAATGCTATGCGCACAAGTGCACACACTCATGAAACCTGGGATGGTGAATTAATAGGTTTGCATTTATTCCCAACAGTCAATACAAAGCAGATTGTCCTGAAGTAAAACAGACAGTCAGTGAAGCTATGAAGGTGTTTCAGTTTAACAGCGGCAATACTTTCTAGCAAGTAGGTGTTGGAAATGTCTGTGCATCTGTGTGTGTGTGTGTTTATGTGTGTGTGTGTGGGGGGGGTCTAGAAGACAAATCCTCAAAGACAAGAACCAATAAACAACAGAAATAATGGTGCCCCAGAGTCTTTTTGAAAGCTGCTCTATGTTGCACTTTAGTATAAGTGAACCAGTACCAGATAACTCTCAATTAAGACACAGAAGGTATCACTGACAAGACCAGTATACATCATGGGGAATTTGTTGAATTGAATAACTGCACACACATGAGGTTGTTGCCCAGACATTATGAGGAAACAATTCTCAAAATGTCAGAGTACAAGATATGATTGAAGATACCTTAGCTTGTTTATTCACTTACTATCTACTATTGTCTATTACTTGTACTATCTTGCTAGTGTAGGACATTTTAAAAACTACTTCACAGGTTTAAAATTTGTTAAAGAAAAATTATTAATGTGGCTATTTCCTGTGACCACCCCCTCCTCCTCCTCCATAGTCTAAATGTGTTCCAGATAATTCATCAATGTCTCACCTTATGGTTGAGAAGCGTTTGAAAAATGTCTACATATGTCTTAAAGCTATATAATAGCAGCTCAGTGGACCCTGAGACGTAATTGTTTTGTCAGCTGTTGTTTCAAAGGTCAAGAAGCAACTTTAAACCTGAAATTCCTAAAACTGTGTGCCAAATTCTCCCATATGGTTTATCAGGCATTTGAAGTTGTACTGCAGCACCTAAAATCCCCGAGTATATCAGTTTATCCAAATCAGAGGTTTGTTTTATACATCTACTTAAAATTATTTTTAAAGGTCAGGATTTACAAAACCATACTCGCTTTAGTTTATTTAAGGTTATTGTGATCTCTGGCTCTTCATTTTGGTTTTGTTTCATATATATGTTTGTATATGTACACCTATTTTAATAGGAAAAGGTTTTTCTTTGCACTTTTTAATTGTGTGCTTAAAAAGTAATAAAAACAGAAGGCAGACAAACAAAAAAACAAAAAATAAATCAAAAAAGGTCTTGACAGTGACCTTGAATGACCTTGAATGTTAAAATTATATGTCACCAAAATATGGATGCTTCTAATAGTTAATGTCTTGACTCTCATTACTTTTTTTTTTTTTCTTCTTAAACAAACTGCCCAGATGGTCAGTATCAGAATTCACAGATATTCTTCAAAACACATGTCAGAAAAACTGCATAATTACGGCATAATTATAAACCGAATACATTTCTTTGAAATTCTCCACATTTTCTGTTTGTAAAAACCAGTGGGAGGATTGTGATGCCTCTGAGTAGATGCAAGCTCCCCGAGGGCCTTCTGGTTATTGTTGAGTTTTAAAGCAGTGCTTGAAGCACAAACAAGACACCCCAGGTGTTTTTAAGGGCACTCCCCTCATTCTGTTTATAAAGGCTTTAGAACCTAATGGCTTTGTGAAGTTTTGCCTGTGTAGTTATGGCAGCTGTAACCTAAAGACAATTTGGCTGTGTAGATGACTTCATTTTTATGATCACATTTTCAAAGACTCCTACATGTTTTGCTTCTTAAATCTTTCCACCAATATGCCCTGTGTCATAAAACGGTGCGCCTCTCCACTCCCATGTCATAAAAACATAGAGACTTTACTTTTATGTTTTGAAGGACAATTATTGGGTTCGAGTAGAGAAGGGTGAGGATAAAACCGCTGCTCATCATAGACAAGCTTTCTTTCAAACAACTAATCTTTAATCATAAACTGACTTCTTAAATATTATGTGCTGGTTTCATGCTTGTTTGTAGAATAAATAATAAGAATAAATACAGAATAATTCAATAAAAATATTCATTCATCGCAGACGAATTCGTTTTGCTGACATAGCAAACGGCAAAGAAAAAAAAGTTGCAAATTACAGGCAAGTGAGCATTATACATTCATTTATTTCCTCAAAACATTTTACTCATAAACCAGTTTTGCATTAAAAAAACAGGGATAGGAAATATTTTCACAGAGGAAGAATCAATAGATCGTATGACAACGTATTTCATAGTGAGTGGCATATTTCCAGCAAATGCTCTATGGGATGCTTCGGAACCCCTTTGAGTTGCAAAAGTAAACTGGTCAGGATATTGATTGTGTTCTTGAATCTTGCAACACGTTAGGCAAATTAGTTCAAAATGCTCACTTGGTGGTCCTGGAGCAACATTTAACAACTACAACAGTTCCTGTTAGTTCCTCCTGACTCTTAAATTGAGCTGATGCCACTCAAACATTGCCATGTTTTTCAGTTGTTCGTAGTCTCCTACATGCAGACAGCCTTCGAAATGATATTTCTCAAGGTTTGAAAAGAATCTCTAAAATGTTCAATAACATTTCTTAGTTTCCACCATCTCAATAGTTTTTCTCTGGCACTGAAACCTGTTTTTAACGCAGCACATGTCTTCAGATTTAGAAACTGCACCAAGTGTGTGAAACTGTGAGAGTACGTCAAAGACCACAGCATGTAATCAGCATAACTGGCAAAAGTGTTGCATAAAAATAGTTCACAGAGTTAAAAGCCACTAAATATGCTGACTGATTTTTTAATGCGGTCAAACGTCAAGGTTTAAACGACTGCAAATGAAATGAATCTCTGCCCAGATGTGTAGTGTTTGACCCCAAACACTCTTGCAATTATTCACCTGTGCACTTACATGTCTGCTTGTGCATCAAAGGCATTTGCACACAGAGTATGGCCTCACTTGGCCATGTTCAGCTATCTGCCAGGTGACAAAATGTATCTGCCCCAGTGTGCATGCGTGTCCATTCTCTGTCTTAGATCAATACGACCCGTGTGCCAGGAAGCAGAGGAAATTGTAATTATGCTTGCAGATGTCTGTGGCATGGTGCAGCGGCTGTCAGTTGGCTGAGAAAGCTCTAGAGACACACACTATATTTAAGGAGACTCTCTTAGCCCATGATACAGGCATTAGGCTGTGTAGTGTCAGGACAGGAGAGAGAGAGAGAGAGGCTGGAGCTGCAATCAAGCCACAGAGATGTTAATGAAGCATCACATTGACACAGAATAGACTAAATATCACATGACTTTTAGATTTTAGAAATCAACTAGTGAAACAATGTTACACAAAATGCTTTCTGACAGCTATAAATCACAACAAAAACTTGCAGTATTAGGACTAAACATTAACATTGGCTGTTTTCTGATTATTATAATAGGCCTCATTAAGTCCTCATTAGTAAAGTGTCCCCATTTTACATTTGTAAATACCATAGATTGGGAATTTTACGGCAACATGATGCACTTTGCATTTTCTTGTATCAAACCATTTATTTTATACTAATTAGCATTTGCAAGGTACTAAGTTTAATTGCCCAATTTGGTGTGTAGCAGTAAGAAATACTAAATAAATAAAATAAAAAGCATAATTTAAATTGAGAAATTTGTTTTGAATCATTAAAAATTGAAAATGGAAATCTGGTAAAGTTCAAGATATGAGAGTTGTGTGAAAGGATGATGCAGGTTGTTGTGGTTTGGGTATGTGCTTTGCCTTTTGAAGCAGTACTTACTGATTCACAGCTGCCCTATTTGGATAGAGGATCTCCCCAGAGAAAGGCAAAATTAGCAAAATAACGCTTGCCTTATTATCGTGGTTGGATACAAGGTACGCTGAGGCACTGCCAAGAATGTCTGGCAAGCCTCATTGTGCAAAGATATAAAGGCGTTCACTTAAAACTGGGGATGCATAAGTGGCTGGAAAGTTTTAATTCCACCAGTCTGTGGAGAATTGCTGTGTTTGTGGCTTTTGTTTATAATGGCCAGAGGGAATAAGGCTAGCTTAGCTTCCCAGACACGCCACCTTGTTTTCTGTCACACACACATTCACACAGTGAATGCACACAGCCTGACTGCACAAAAACAATCTAGGTCATCTTTCATCATCTGGTTCTCCTGCTCAGGCAGAGGGATGAGCTTGGAGTTAAGTGGACACAAAGCATGTGCAGAAAGTCAGTGTGCAGTCTGAAAATGTGAAATCCAACTAGTGGGTCTAGCTAATGACAGTGCATAGCAATGCTTCCAATTATCTGCCATAGCTTAGCATGGGAAAAGAGACACAGCTGGGAAAGACACATTTCAGTATCTATGCAAGATTCAGGTGATTTTTTCTTTTTTATTTATGTTATGGCAACTGGTAAAATGGCAGCTTTTTTGACTTGAGCAGAAAAACAGCCCATTTGCACACTGGACTCATTAAAAGCACATTACACATCATGTCCACCTCCCTGTTTTATTTTGCACTCCCCACTCGCTCATAATCTTACGTATTTATTATTTTCTAATACAAATCTATTAGTAGTTAGTACATATTCCTTTTATGTGTATTTATTTTCAATATTTTATTATGTATTCTGAACACATTATGGCTGACAATACTCTAACACTGACATGGCAACAATTTTGGTATCAAACCTATTGATTTGTGTTTGTGATCTATAGAGTTTAGATGTTTCACAGAAAAGATATTGATAATGTTAGTATTGGCTGAGTTTGGACTTTTCTCAGTATTTGGCTTCAAAATTATGATTTAATAAAAATTTCAGCAGAATGTGGAACAATGTGCATGAGGTCAATTTTAACTGTTTTTACAAAGATTTTTCCTGCATCACACTTTCACAATCAGGTGTGGAGCTGCTGAGAGGGTTTTTGGTGCAAGCAATGTATTTTAACAAAGGATAAAGGCATGTTTACCACTATGTTGCATCACCACTAACAACACTAAACATTTGGGAACTGAAGAGACCAGTACTGTAGTTTTGAAAAAACATACTTTTTCCCCTCCAAACGTGTTGCTTAATACAGGAAATCACCTGCCCAAATAGCCTGGGAGCTCCTTTGTCCTATTTTTCATGTAATGCTCCAGAATGTTTAACAGAAGACTGGCCTGGACTGGAGTCAGTTCAGTTTGGCACACACTTTTACTTACTAATGCCTCAGTCACACTAGAGTAAAAACAGGATGAACTCCCTGCAACAAAGAAAAATTGGTGGTTGCCTGGTGACGGCACTAAATTCTTTTTAGTAGTGGTGACCAAGTAGTTTCCCAGAGGTTGAGCATGCAACAGCCTCAACCCCTAGGAAAAAACTTGCAATGGCAAAGCTGTGTAAATATGTGCTATAATTTATAAATTAATACATATAATACTTAATGCATATGAATACCAATACATTGGAGTCAATCTGAGTCAGTCTGCATTGATAAGTACAATGTGTCTGTGCAACACATCTCATTGCAATAGGTGAACTAACTCAGCTGGTTGTATTTTGTTTATACTACCAAGCACCTATTTATGTTTGCAGTTAAATCACCTGCACCATCATCCTGCACCAACTATGGGACTTTCTGTTTCACATCTATGACATTCAGGCTGAACCTTGAGTGTAAGTAAGTAGTTAATTGCAATAAACTGATAGTAGACTATCTTTTTGCTATTTGATCATCATCTTGACTCAAAGTCACTCTGAAGATGGAGTAAAGAGCTTGAAAAGTCCAGTAAGTCCAGTCACTTTCTTTTCAAGCGACTTAGACTACCATGACCTGGATGAATGGGAGCGTACACAGACACTCTGAAGATGGCAGCTGATTGTGGTCACAGATCTATTTCCCATCTTTAAAGTAACCATTTCAAAGGGAAATTCATTACACTTAGTTGCAATAATTTTGGTAGTACCACCGTTATCATTAGGTTATTAGTTTTCATGCTATGACACAGCCTAAATGCAATTAGCCAACAGATCAATGTTTAATAATACAGTATACTTATAGTAGAGACACAGTGTTGGAAAAAAGACTTGGGTCTGTCTGTCACTATCTTTCACTTTCCACTGGTTTCTAATATAGAAAGAGTTACAGAACTGAATGCTGATCTTGGACTACATGTTCTTTGCTCACATATACAGCAGCGAGGGAAGCCAAACACAATCTGTAACCTTGTCACAGTGAAGGCACAGTAATCCAATATAGTAAATTAAACATTTGATACAAAATTTCACAGTGCAAATAAGTTTTCAGGGGAAAAAAAAATCTCCTGGCATCTGTACTGTATATTTCTGATGAAATCTCTAGTTATATAAATTCACAGTTTAATTCATTCTGTTCCCATCAGAAAACGGTGAATGGAAAATATGAGGGTTTATATTAGCTATATTGGTCTGATATTTAAGAATTTTAATTCACAGTAAAGACAAGACTGTCACTACATCTTCACATTTTACCAACCCCCCCAAATAAATAAACTATAGTCAAAATATTTAATATAATTAAGGTAAAACCTTAGATTTCTTTTTCAGTTCAACCATTAAGTGTCTGAAGGACATTTATTCTCAAACATTTGCCAGCTATAGCTCAGCCATTTCATTTAAAAGTGACTTTTTCCAGCAACAGCAATAAATACATGGTGTGATAAACACTTTGTAAAAAAAGTTTGAAGCAAATTGCAAACCACTGCAACAAGGATGAGTTATATTAAAATTCTTGCCAGTTATCAGCATTTGTCACACTCCCATGTGCCCTACATACTTCATGATATTTTATATTGTGACTGCAGCAAGACTTTGTTAGTGAAGCGTGTCTGTTTGTCAGACTATTTTTTGTGATTATCCAGACAGTTCCACGTGTCAGATTATATAAATCAGCAGTTTTATTTTAGACTGTTGCACCTGCAGTGTGGACACAGCTGATCTTGCCTTGTTCAAACTCTGGTTCTTTGTTGCTTGTATGAAAAATCATCTGTTTTTCAGACCTGACACATGTGGCAAAGTGGCATTTAATCTTATGTGACCCACATTCTGAGCTTTGTTTGTATGCCATAAATACTACAGAACAAATATGTTGTTTGAATTTTTCCCTACTCCCTCACTTTGTTATACACTACAGTTTTAGTAAAGCATTGCAATATTCTCACAGTTACATGTACCAAGAGCCACTGGTGCAGAGAAACAGATACTTTAAAGCTTCAGCGTGCATAGCGTCTGTCTGAGAAAGCAGCACGGCTGCCACACTCGTAATAGTCATTCAACTGAAAACCACATGAATGTTGCGCTCTCCTGGGTGCAAACAGGCGAAGGCCCAGGGAGTGTCTGGGGGGAAATTACATATTGGTTTTTCTGTGCAATGGTGCCTCATTGATTCAATATTCACAGACACATTGAGGCAAGCAACGAGCTATATCAAAGCCTGGACACTTTCTTGCCATGCCTCCCCAGACACTGCGTCTCCAGCATGTTTGTTTCTAAAGTTCTGGGTTTTCCTTTGAGTATAACTAACTTCAAAACTACGGGGTATATAAGAAGACTGAAACCTTTATAGTCGATTTCCTAATGATTTCAAGGCTTCTGTTATACCTGCTGTGACACTACCTTTATTTTTATTTATTTTTTTAGCATTTATTTATGATCTACTTGAATAATTTACAGGAACTTAAACTCATGAGACCTTGGATCCAGGAGAAAGTGTAAACCTGGGAATTTTCCCCTGAACGTCTTGCATTTTTTCCCCATCTGCTCAGCTGTTGCAGTTACAGTACCGAAATGACAAGTGTGTCTTTTATTGTGTTTAATGTACTGCAGAGGAAGACAAATTGACTAAAATTATTCTAGCCTCTGATGAAATTACTTACATGAACTCATAGGTCACACAGTCTATAACCTACAGCAAAGTATGCTTTTATCTGTCTCTGCTGTGGCTGAAAAAACACTGACAAAAAAGCTTCCACACTTCACAGTAGTGGATTATAAAAGCACAAAGGACCATCCAATTGTTAATTTCATGCTAAAGCACTAAATTATCATTTACTGCCATGGTCAGCGCCTCACTACCTCTCTATGCCATTTGATTTTTTAACAAACAATCGAAAGGCATAGGAGGGGTAGTTTGAGCCTAATCAAACTTAAATCCCAATTTTGTCGAAGCCAGTGTATGCAATCAAATAATCTGTAAAAATATAAGATATGCAGGACAAATAAATAAATAAATGAATCTGTTAAGATTTCTGGGATCTATTTGAAATATGATAAATGAACCTTTGGTTTTAGTATGCTGATGACTTTAAATGACCGGTTAAGGGCAATACTTTAAGTTGATTTCTTCTAACCTTCTACTTGAAGCATTTAAAGCTTATCATAAATATTGCAATTAGCTGAAAAAGCAAGCCGATGGTTCCGACCAAGGAAATAAATTCTACCTAACAGCACATAAAAAAAATCTCTAACTAGCACAATATAAAATGTATATATTTTAAAATAGGTATTCCCAAGAAAGGTTTGGATACTTTTTTATACTAAAACAAAGCAAATTTGTTTATACTGGTCAGAGACTGTGTCCAGTTTTTCTGCTAATGGCCCACATTATAGCATGATGACTCTCTCTCTGCAGAATGAATGTGGCTGTATTGAGCTCCAACCTAAAAATTAGTTGGTTCAAGTATGTTTCTCTGGGTGTTTTCAAAAGAAGGAGTCAGTAAAGTAGATTTTCAAGTAGCAGAGCTTCATTTGAGATTTTTTAAAATATTGTTTCATTGTGATTTCTGTTTTTTCTATTTTTCAGGGTTCATGCAGTTTTGTGACCCTTCATAATTTAATCAAAGCAATAATTCAAGCAGCTTCAAACACTTGTCACTCTTATGAAAGAAACGAATGAAATCTTTGATAGTGGTCTGCTGGATTGATCACTCCTGTTAATTTTTGGATTAATATTTCCCTTTAACAAAATCGACAGTAATGTTCACCGAAAGGTACCATTTTTTTTTTTACAAAACATAAAAAGCAAAAGTCAAACAATTAATGAACCTGAAAATGTGCACTCTTTAAACAGGCACCTCACCGGTGTGGTCTGAGATTTACATTCTGCTTTTCTCTCAGCAAACACAAAGAAAAGGAAGATGAGCGACGTATATTTTCTCACAGTTTTTGAAGTTTCGCTTTGAGGCCACATGAATAACTCAACAGCGTTCATTCAACTAAGGATCAAATATCTCCTTCTACTCTCTCTTCTCCCTCTCTCTTCATCCTCCAATCTCAAGCTTTTTCTTTTATCTCCCTCTTCTTCGGCACCTGTTTATTTAACTATCTGTTCTTCAGCTCACTGCTCGTTTAGAGACCATCTTCTCTCAATTCTCATTAAACAAGACTGCCACTGCAGCTGAGAAAAGGCCATGTGAGTGTTTACATTGGTATATAGTGTGTACTTTGAAGCAGCATCAAACTGAAGCATGCCAAACACAGCATGTGTCGTATCGAGCGACAGCGCACGCAGGGGCAGTTTGGACGAGTTTTCATCTGACTTGCGGTTAAATGAAGTGACAGTTTGTCACATGAGAGACAATTTGAGGTGAAACAGAGTATCAGGTACAGCATTTACAGCTTCTTTACTCCAGTCATTCATCCTTAAAGGGGAACCGTTTTCTAAGAAATATATCCTTCCTCTTTCAATACGCCACTATGCAAAAGTCTTTTGTTGCCACTCATTTTGTTATATTTTGCTTCCAAGGATCCACACTTTGTAATATTTTTTAAAGTTCTCCAGGCTTTCTGAAGGTCTTTTAAAGTTTTTCTTTAGACTTTTTTTAGAGGAATATTCCTGTTTGTTTGTTTTTGTTCGTGAAGCCAGTGAACAATGACCTATATTTGGAGCATAAAAACAACAAACAACTCAAGAATTTAACCAGTGTTGTTTCTATACATAACAGACAACTTTGCAAAGAAAGAATTTTAAGCTTTATCTTTGGACAGCCTGTGAGAAGAGTACAATTTGTTCCTATTTCATTTCGAATACCAAAAACAACACTGGCATATATAGTATTTTTGTACCAGTGAGGTGATTTCCAAAGACATATTAGCTGAAAATAAGTGGAGGACAAAAGAAGAAGCAGCAGGCTGAAAACTATTTCCAACAAATGAACAGTATCTGAAAGTTACATCCCAAGGAAACAGAAACACAGGACCTGACAGTTGCATCTGGCCCTTCATTTCTGATGAGACTTTTCACTGAAGCCTTATCAGAAATGGTTTCAGTGGCAGGGTGGCTGTCAAGACGCTATTGCTATAGAAGAAAAAAAGGCAGAAAAGGCTCAGGTATACTAAATTATGTAACAACTGGCCTGAAACGCACTGAAAACAGGTCTGATGGAGTAATGAAACTTTCTGAAAGTTCTGGTTTAAATCATTATCAATATGATATGGTGAAACATAGTAGATCTGACTTTTAGTCTGTGCCATTAAGGATCTTGTCAAAATATACTGAATTCTGAACACTGAAAGGTATAATCAGATTTTGATCCACCATGCAATAACAGCTAGAAAGTGTCTGCCAACAACTGTTTTTCAGCACAACAATTATCTTAAACATACTGTCAATATAGCAAAAGCATACCTGGATAGAAAAACACACAGTGAAACATTATCAGTCATGGAGCCCAGATCTCAACATTATTGAAGTATGAGAATTAAAAATGGAACAAAAAGCTGCAAACAACCAAAGGAGAACTTTAAAATGTCCTTCAAAACATCTGGAGAACTATTCCTGAAGACTGAAAGAAATACAAAGAGAGTCCAAGTTGTGTTGTTGCTTTTCTGCACAATATAAAGAAATTATAGGCGACCCAAGACTTTTGCACAGTGCTGTACAAGTTTTTTCATAGTTCAGTGCACTTAAGGGTAAGCATTTCAGTCATCTGATAGGGACTCAAAGGAGAGCAAAGGAGCCCATTGAGGTGGTTTGGGCATGTAACAAGCATTCCTCCCGGGCGAGGTGTTTCAGGCCTGTCCCATTGGGAAGAGGCCCCAGGGCGGACCAAGGACACACTGGACATATTAGATTGGATTAGATCTCTCTGCTGGCCTGGGAAAGCCTTGGTGTTCCCCCAGACAAGCTGAAGGAGGTGGGTGGGGAGAGGGAGGTCTGGGTGTCCTTGTTTAGGCTGCTGCCCTCGCGACCTGGCCATGCATAAGCAGAAGAAAATCGATGGATGGATGGAAAACACTCAGTAGCTTTGCTGCTGTAGTCCTGGTCTGTAATGACCAGAAACTTTGTTAAATAATGCTGATAAACTAACGATAGTGATTGCTGTGTAAATGATGATTTGATTTATTTTGCTAACTTTATGAATGATTGTTTTGTGATAAGGATTACAGTTAGGGCTGGATCAGGTGACCCTGAACCATCTCTTAGTTATGCTGCATTAGGCCTAGGCTACTGACTATACATAAAAAAGTGAATGGAGTCCCAGTGATGTCGTTCAGTGTTTTACAGAATTTGGTGAGATTGTGGAGTTCTGAATTTTTTAGCTAAAGCTTGTTTAGCAAACTGTATCCGCAGACTGTATGAATGCATAGCACAGACAAAAAAGCCTATAATTACTGCTAGGTAACAAAACCAAAAAACCAAAACAAGAACAAAAAATTAAACCTGTAAGTCTACTCATATTATTATTTGTCAGATAACATGTGCCTGCTCTAAATTTGGGCATTTTAACATGAGAGAGACTGACTTGCTTTCACAGCCACCCTCAAGTGGCCATTAGAGGAATTGCACTATTTTGATTTTTCAGCCACAGTTGGTACAGCTTGTTAAACATAGCTGGGAAGAAATAGTTAAGTTAAGTGAAAAAGTCTTGAATTCATTTTTCAAGTTCAAAGCTCAAATCAAACACTCCATAAACTGTTTGTCTTAAGTCAATTTTAAGAATACCCTGAGGTCTAATAGCTTTGCTGTCTATGCAGATGGCGAAATGTACTGCTAATGTATGTGTTAATAAGAAAATCATTTCAGTTATTGCAGAAAATGGCTCAGATTATTACACTTTTAGTGGCAAAAGACCCTACTACAGAAATGGTAGCAGTTTGAATAGTCATTCATCCTGGGGAGATAAGTAACCCTGCCAGATGGAAGACAATGCATGAAGATGTAATTAATCACTGTGTTCCCGCTGGGTCAAAAAAAGAAGAAGAAAAAGGACTAGATTTGCACTTTTACTGCTCAGTGTTTAAAAAGGGTAGAGTAAGACACAAGATGTGAGGCTGTAACTCATTTAAACGAGGCTGTGAAGTGTTTGAATCTTCCTATACATCGATTTCTCATCATTTTTGCCTGGACATACTTTGACCGTTTGTGCTAGTTAAAGATTTTTGTTTCCTCGGGATTCAAGTGTTCATCATCATTAGCAGGATTCTGACCCAAACCTGTTTCTTTTGTCGTGGCTCTGTTCCCATATTGCTGATAGAACATGTGAGTGCCAATGATTTGACTCCTATCCTGCACTAAATGTGCTGGCATGGCAGTGAAGCTGGAGTGTGAAAGAGAGAGAGAGCCAGAGGACACGCTTAACAGCCCCCTCAAGCGGGTTTATGACCTTTTAGTGATAAGAGGCTTGTCTTAGTGCCCAGGAAATTTATGAGTGGAGAGAAAAAGCATTTTCTAATATTACCTGGATTCTGTTTCTTTATCCACTACATCTATGTAATAGAGGTACCACATCAACTGAAGAGGGATTGTATGTTAATTAACCCAAGTCTCATCTGACTTGTTTGAACACTGATCAGTCCAATGTGATAATTAAGCTGATGAAATTACTGGTAAGGGCCAGGAATATTCACATTGCTGATCTAAAATCAAGGTTAGTGGTTAACTGTTTCAGCAGGGGTCAAGTTTTAAAAGGACATACGCAAAAGTGTATAGACAGCTTAAAATAACTCGTCTAAATTATACCGCACCGAAATTCTGCATGCTTTATGTCCTTTGTCTCGAGTTATCTTTCATGTCCTATTGAATGAGACTATGTCGTTCAAAGTAAAAAATTATACCTCTTTCCTCTAGTTAGCTCTTGATTACATCCCATTTCCTTCCTTCCAATCATCTCCCATTTGCCTTCTTCCTCATTAGTAATTCAAACTGCCTCTTCATTCTCCTACAGATGTCCCTTGTGGATCACGACCCCCGGTCCATTCTTCATGGAGACATACTGACTCTTTTGATGGTCTCAAGCCACTGCAAAAATATTCCCTCCTTTTTTATTCAAATGACAGAGCCTGTGGGGAGGGCCAGAGTGTGGATCAATGTGCAAATCTCAACAATCTCTCCCCAGCTGCACATGTGTCAAACACCGTGTCGTGGGGAGATTACACTGCTCTCAAAAGCCCAGTCTGTCTTTTTTTTTTTTTAGCTTGCCAAGACTGCAGGATGCATGGTGAAAATCGATCATTACACTTTGGTTGGTGGCAGGGACCTCAGCATCCTGCCTTTGGCTTAAAAATTGCTGGCATCCAGAGAGATGAACCAGATGGTAGGTACCTAGGGCGGTGAGCTTTGAAACCAAACAGACATGGCATGCACTTTACAATGAAGAGCGAAATCTTTCAAAGTGACACAACTTTCTAATTCATCACATTAATGCTGAATAAATGATTGTTTGTGTGTCATAGTTGGACATGTTTGCAAATATGTTAAGACACTGATATTCTGTTGTCATTAAACAACATTGTCTCAAAGACAAAAGGAAGACTTTATTGTGTCCTGATTATATTTTGTACATGGAAAGTCTTTTTAATATATGTTATACCCATAACATATTTTTCAATACTATAGTTATGGAGACTACAGAATTATTAAACATAAGAAGCCACTTGGTAAGGTTACAGAAAGATTGTAGTCTCCTTTAATATTTAATATGGATTCCTCTTAAAACATAATTATGATATTTTCCTAACCCTAAGCAAAATGTTATCCGCCCCTTCTGAAAATTGTGTTTTGCCGAGCCACCATCCACCCTAGTCATCTTCACCTTCAGGATGACTGCATGCCCAGCTTTATGTGGGACTGCACATAGCTCCAGCTTTCAAAGGTTCACACTACAAAACAGCCACCGGATAAAAGTCTGGCTTGTATCCAGCGGCTATCCAAGAAAGCAGGGAAGGCTGTCATTATGGCTCAGATGCATTTTTTGCTGAAATTAACTTAAAGTTATATGTGATGGGGAAACAATAGAAACAACCATAAAGAAAGGGAAACTGAGCTACAATACAGACTGAGAAATGCCTTCGCTTTGATACAAGGAGTTAATCAGAGGCGCTTTCTGTCAGAGACATTTTCCAATCTCACACAGGGGAGAATATGACATGAAGTGGCAGTACATGAGTCTCACAAGAAATGTGTTGCTAAAAAAGAAATGTGCAGATCTTTGGATGTAACCCTGCTGGAATCCAAAGGTGATAACCAGACAGAACAGCAGTTGAAATAACAGTTTTAAGTTAGGATAGAAAAGTGGAAGTGTGAGAAGGCTTTTGCACAAGACTGTGAGAACAAACTTTAGCTTCCTTTAGTGCTTATCGTATTTACTTGGTGAGAGAGTTACATATATCAGAAAGTCCCACCCTGCACCACATGAACATACTCTTGCAGTGTGTATATATATAACCATGCAGTGCTTTACTGATTAATAAATGTTTTATCTGAATGTCAATGACTATTGCACAACAATTTAACTGATGAAACCACCATGAACATGTATAGAAAATTACTTCTGAGCTGTATTAACAAAGCCGTGTCATCAAAAACACCATGACCAATAACAGAGTGTCTGTGCTGTGCCATTTATTTTTTGCCTTTAGCTGTTTGTATGCAGCTTCACTCACAATTCTTCTTTTGCACAGACTGAATGGAAACTCAATACATATTTGAAAGCTATTCTCCTTTCACTCAGCTTGACCAAACATATCCTCTGTGTGGGTCAAGAGACCAAAACCTCTCCGCACTGACATGCCTTTCTTTAGAGAAAGAAACACAGATTGCAACAAAGCCAATACAATCTATCTCTAATGGCTTCCTTCCCTCTGATGGCCCTGATGTTTAATCAGAGTAAGAGCTGGGTTTTGCCTCCCCTCTGCTGGCATCCATTAATTTGGCCTCTCTTTTTTTATTTGTTTGTGTTTTTCTTTTAATGCTCAAACAGCCAGCTGGCATTCATTGGTGCCCTGATTGAGTCCTGTTCAATACGAAAGCAGTAACTGGGTTGAAGACAAATGACTCACAGCCATAACTGCACAACTGGTCAATGCTGACACTCGTTGGTCCAAACACACAGGCGGGGTTTGCTATCTTATTCTCAAGTGCTTTATCAAAAGGCTGATTCTTCTTCGCCCACTTTTTCATTTTTAAATTAACTATAATTTTTTCCCCATAGCTTAGGTATGCATGAGTTTATTTGTTTTCACTACAGCGTCTTCAATCTTTGCTGTCACTGCAAAGTCATTACAGGCCTTTCACTCTGGATATATTTCAACCTGGTGGAGAAGCCAGGACAATTTCTGTGCACAAACCACATTACAGTGATGTCAAAAGTTAAAAAGATATTACGTTGGCTTTTCTACCCCAAACAAGGTGTCCATTAATTTAACAAATGTACTAGTATTTTTCATCATCATGTTTGGCACCATTCCTAAATATGTTTGCCGTAAATGATTCCAAGGAACTATCCAGATTTGACTTGTTTGCTACAAGATACAATGGCATATGCGACATAAATCACTGGGATTTTTTGTTTACTTTATTTATTTATTTTGTTAAAGTGCTTGTACTGCTGTAACAGACCAAGAAGGAAAGAGATTAATCTTGTGTGAGCAGGCCAGCAAAGAACAGAAATTGGCCAGTGTCACTCCATTCTTTAATTCAATAATAGCTACATGCTGTGTAGACTTTAATGTATTGTACTGTCTATGAAAAATGTACTTCAGCTTTGTCATGAGAGTGCAGACAGCCGTCATGAAAGATGAATGAAATGATACATTTACAGTGGCAAAGGGAGAAGGAAATGAGGAGGAATCTGTCACAGATGGACAGCAACATGCTTAGGTATTTGATGATTTGCTATGACAAACATACAGTAATTTTTATATAAACTAATCAACACTAAATTAGCTGTTTACAAGTGGCAACTTCTGGGGGTAGCATGTCAAAAGCTGCAGTTCCTGGAGCAGCCACTTGAGACTTTTTAACGAGCAAGTTAATAGCCTAAAACTCAAGGAGGAGCTGTGTGTGCACTGTACCGGTTCAGTTTATGGATGAAATCTATGAAATAATCTACTTTCCCTGAATATGCCAGTTCCACATATTATATTTTGATATTTGATTATATTTTGATATGTCACAGTAGAAAAAGTACGTGAAACCTGAACCCAATGACAGTTAGCAGCTTTAATACTTTGGCTTTAATTATAAATTCTATATAAAACATACTTAAGGTTGCATGAGTCAAAAGGTAATATGCAAAACTGCACAGATTTCCATTTAGATAAATTAAACTTGTTTCAAACCAGGACCTCCAGACCCTCCATCCCAAATGTTTCTACCGTCTCTGTAATGAAAATCATGCCCTCGCTGATAAATCAGAGCACAGACATTTTGTGGTGCTGCAGAGAAATGTGAACTTTTTTCATCATCATTTCAACTCTTTTTAGTTGCAAATATGTTTGTTCCTGCAGAGCCATTAATGAGCACTCTGCAGTAAATATTGCATAGCTAAATGAGGATGGCTCCTCATCAGTGACTACAGTGTCTGGGGCAAAAGGAAAATGAGTTAGACTGCGTTTCAAGATACGCCAAATCAAGAAGCTGCCAACATCCACTCGCCGAGTAAAAACACTCTGCCTTTCTCTCTAGGTCATTAGCTCCTGCTGGTCTCTCCTCCACACCGGCCTTTTCTAAATGGGCCAGTGCCCTGACCACATGAACGCTGCTCTGGGACCATGTCGAAGCCGTCACACTACACAGAGCCACGCCATCAGATCCAAGGCTGAGTCAACGGAGCTAGTCCATTACGTGACTTGTCATTGCTGTGAAAAGCTAGACCCAGTCGCTTGTGTCATTTCACGGCACCCCACGGTATTTCTGCTCAGAAAAAAGAAGAGTTGTGAGAACTATACCAATGCCTTTGTACAGAGCCAAATCTCTGGTGTCCCATTTTACTCTTCTTTGATATGTTGGAGCTTGATCCATGTCACATTATGGCTACAAGATCCACAAGTCTGAAAGATAAAGGAGAGACAAAAATGACTGTGTCCAAGTTCACTTTTGTATCTCTTACATAATGTGTCCTAAAGCTTGTATTTTTTACCCAGGCAGGCTCAAGGCAGCTGCATTCACCATCATTCCTGTGATAGTGCAGTAGCCAAGCATTTTTATAATGAAATGCCTGTAAGGTGACAGATAAGGCCCCTCTCATACTTGTCAGTCAGTGGCTTTGCCCAGTGGAAACTTAAAGCATGAATCTAGAGTACATGACAGTTGAGTCAGGCTTTTCTTTAGAACAGCAGGGGAGAATGAAAGATGGAATCGTATGTTTCTCAAAGTGCTTCTGTCACTACAGTAGGATTACCTATTGGCCAACTCACGAACCCTGACACCCACACACAGAGCATCTAACATCACTTCATGTTGTATTTGACATTAACATTCTTAATTGTCTTCGTCAAAGGATGGTTGAAGGAGATCGTGCGGCTAACCTCAAACGTCTGACTCCGATTTCTTTCCCTATACAGTATGATACCAAACTGAGTATGTAGATGTCTGTATAGCTTAAAGAAAAATAATAAACTCATCATGTAACTCTGCACTTGGCTAATCACAGTTACTTTGTGTCTAATTTAGAGATGCACACCAAAAGGCAAACAACAGAAGGGGCATTTTAGACATAATTGGACTGACAAACCGATGCTATTTTAGCTCACAATTTACTGTGGCACCTTGGTGATGAGCCTCCATGCAGACTTACACAGCTTCACCAGTGCCGACTCACAGTAACTGCTTGCATCATGGTTAATTATTTCCAAGTAAGAGAGGGGTCTTATCTCCAATGTATTTGCAGGTCAGCAAAACCTTCACATTTGCGATAAGCAAACTCCTACACTGCAATTGACAGCAGTACCACCCAGAGTTTGAAGCATTCCGCTCACTTGGCCAAACTGCCAGCAGCACTACTTTGTTTTGCACAACTTTATGTTATCTTTTTACTTAACAGCACAAAAAACAACTGCCAAGGTCAGGCTGCAGTTGTACTATGTGGTTGAAAAAGTGTGTGCAAGTAGAGAGGAAATGTGTGTTGGAGTTGAGGGTTTTGAGGCCAGGGATGTGGTTTGATTTCGTGGACTCTGTGCAAGCATGGCAAGGTCAACCTGATGTCATCCAGCTGGCACCAAGCAAAAAAATCTGAGGTGCTGATCTTTTTTTTTCCTCCCATGTTGCATTGCGGATGGGGCCGCTAGCTGCTGGCTCCAGCTCACTGTCCTATCAGGATCAGACAGAAGAGGAGGAGGGTTTGTGTTGTCTGAAAGCACCCCAGTGCTCCCTAGTGGACATGCACACATGGATGAATGCACACACACAAACACATATGCGCATGCATGTGAACATGGCATACATTAAGCACATGCAAGATGAACCTCACACACATATTCAAACAGCGGCGAGTTGCACGTGTGCGAGTACAAACGCAATTAAAATGCTGATGCCCGAAGACAAGAGAGATGGGAAATCTGCCAGACCTTTCAACCCTGCACAATTAATACACAAAAGAGGAAGTACAGTGCAAAGCTCAATGTCTGCCATCAGTCTTTCATCTGAAATTATCTGTTGTGGTTAAGGGAGACACTGTATTTGCCAATGCTGGTTACACAACAAGGTTTATATACAGTGGAAACAATGGCAAAAAGGCAGGCCACAGGAAAACAGCACGGTTCTTGGTGAAGGTCAGGATCCCTTAGGTAACAAGAGCCCCCTGACATGCCATTATATGTACAGGGCAAATGGGGAAGGAAAGTAGATTAAATCAACCACATCAAAAGTCCTTGAACATTTAAGTGAAAGGATTAAACCAGAAGCTGTAATAAAGACTAAAAAGGTGTTTGAGAGGAAACGGTCAGAATGAAAAGTTACACAAAACTCATATTATTACAATAGTTTAAAGCCTAAATATCATGGACCCATTTATACTCGATTCCCAGCAGAAGAAGCTACTTTTGGCCGCTCCCTTGTTTACAAGGGGTCACTACAGCAGGTAGACATATTTGTCACCAGATGCCCATCCTGACACAACCCCAAAGGGAGTTGTAGCTCCTCCTGGTCTCAAACCAAGGATCTGCTGCATATTAGGCAAATGTGTGAATTACTATTCTGTGGAGCCACTGACTCACAGCAACAACTTGTTAAAAGGATAGGTTTACAAGCCATGTGTACTACAGCAAGAGAGCTATTGGGCACTGTTGTTATGTACAGCCATGAATAGATTCCCCTATGCACTGAGGGAAATTGGGGAGAAAATTCCACAGTCCATTAAAGAAAGTATTACTTTCTTTACTTCAAAGTTCAGGTAAAGCTAACCTCTATAGGCAGCTCTAAACATGAACATATAGAATTGGTTGGGAAAGGAACAAGGTTTTTTGAACTGGAAGCTTTCTATTTGCCATTAGTAATTTGTTTACGAGTAGTATTCAAAAGTAGAGATTAACACAATGGCTGAAATGCACTGCTGAAACCACTGGCTACCACCTTGTGGAAACTTACTATTTAAGTAAGTTACAGCTTTCTGTAGCAAAATACCAGCTGGTTTCCGTCAACTATATTTTGGATGATCAGTACATTTTAACAAATTAAACTGATATGGATTCATAAAACTGATAGAGCAGACTCTGTTATATCCCAACCTTTGAATAAACAAATATATTTTAAAAATACAGAATCCTACATTTCCTATAATACAATTAAAATATAAAACAACTTTGGAGAGTCTAACAACTTTAAAATATAGAGTACCCCTTTGAGACTTAATAAAGATAAATGGTTTACATAATTATTCTTTCTAAATGCAAGTTTTTTGATGGCTAGCATGTGAGAGGCTTGTTTTAGAAAGCCAAACCAGATGATTTGTAGAAAGCTGAGATATCTTGTTCACTCAAGCTGAGAAGATAAGCCATCTTGAGGCACTGGTGAGCTCTAAAAAGCTCCAGCACATCGCTGTATTCATTTCAACAGCTAAGCAAGTTGCAATTCCATCCTTTGAGCTGCTCCAGGCCACCGAGCGTGCTCTGGATTTGATAAGCCACAAACACTGTGTCTCGTGGCACTGATGCTCTGCCTCTTTGTCTGTACAACCCCCAAACATAAAATCTGTATGTGTCACGGGAATAGGAGTACTGATGTCAGAATTTGGGTGCCAGCTTCCTACTGGAGAAATAGATGTGGAGGTGGGGATATGTAAGTTTTAAGGGATAAGTGGGTTCAGTGAGAAACTGCTCTTCCTCGCCCTTTCATGGCGAATCATATCCCATTAGGTGGGTTTTGTCCTGTGATGAGGATGCCGCTGGCGCTCCTCAACAATCCCATTAGAGATCATAAAGGGAGCTGGGGATGTGGCCTGAGAGCACTCAGGCTGCTCCTCTCAAACTGACAGATTTCTTGTGTATGGCAACTGCACCATATCTGGTAATGGCTTTTTTACTCCAGGTGAATGTTGGGTTTTTCTCCTCAAACTGTCCATGTTCCTCTCTGATGCTTCATAGCTCACTGGTTAGTGTCACACAGATTGGTTTGATTTAGTTCAAGTATAAGTCTGACTTAAGATGTGTGAACACCCAAGGACAATCTGACAACAGAGAAAAGCTTAGTGGCAGGGCTTCACTAGACTGGAAAGACCACGGATGTATTAGACTATTCTTAACATGTAACCTTCCCTCCTCCTTTATACATGATCTTTTCCTTTGCCACCCTGTCATATGCCCAAATATTTTAACAATCTAAAAACATTTTCTGGGACATACAACAATATCACACCTGTATATATATTTTAATCATACCATTAAAGCTGCACTAATCAATATTTCATATTATATTCCATTAATCTATGAAAGGGGTCACTTGTAGTGAGGGACCTTCTTCTGTATTGTAGCTATTTCATTGAAGACACCAGCTTGTTGGCGAGGACCAATACAGAGCTACAAGGAAAGTGAAATATTGCACTTGTTTTCCAGAAGACTAGAAATACAACTCCAAGTAGTTTTTAATTTGCATGTTGGCAGATACTTTGTAACAACCTGTTAAAAACTTTCTGCATGCCTCCAAGTTCCCAGCAAAATTCAATTAATGTGACTTTTAGCTCCAAAATAAACTTCTCCAAACTACTCTTCTTTGAAGTTGATTATATATCTCAATGGATCACAAAAACAAATAGGCTATGAGAAGTTTGGGTAACTTTTTGGTAAAAAATAGCTATTGCTCAAAGAGTTAACAGCCCAAATACCGACAAAGTATATTTTTGAAGTGCTTCATGTTATTTTAATTTATTTTCAGATATAAATTTGGAACTTGAGGGAATTCAAAACTTAAAACAAAGTACTAATGCATGATTATATACAGCTGTCTTCAATTCAGTATTTTTATTCATTTCCTTCAGGTTAAGTAATGACAGGAAACAAGTGAGGAAAGACAGGAAATAAGCCATGTGAAACATGTCCATCAATGAAACATAGTTTATCCTGTATATATGAACATAATAATACTTCTTTGCCAAAATCACAAAAACATGAAAGCAAGGATGCAATTTACAGACAAAATGAGATGAGCACTTTTTCTTTCTTTCAACAGTACATTTTCTTGTTCGTCCCACTGTAAAAAATACACAGCCAAACTGGTAGTGAATTTTAGAGATTCATTTTACGCAATAATTAGTTTGGTTATTTTTAATTAGTTTGAAATAAGAAGAAAATCAATACTGTAGTTTTAAGTGGAAGTCAAGAGCGGGTAATGCATAATGAATTATGCATAATGCATGCGTTAATGTGTCAGGATAGTGTACATTTACACTAAATTCTTTTAAAAGGACTTCATATATACAGTCATACATCCAATCCTAGACTTTGACCCTTTAATTTCCAACACTGGCAGATTTTTATTTAGAGTCAAATTTGGAGGAATTTGATTAAACTGACTGTTTTAAACAAATCAATGCTCAGTGCAGAATATAATGGTTGGAGCTTGACCTAGTACACCTCTACTTCTCTGGACCTACTTATGCAAGTGTGGACTTAGTCAAGCAGCCCCAACTCGCTGTTAATATTAATTTAAGCCCTTTGCAGAATCATTTTACTGCTGTTGAACAAAGGTTAGTTAGACTAACAAGGAACCCATCTTATCATGTTTTTTCTGTATACACAAGCATAATAAGCAGCATTTTTCACAAGTGGGAGACGTTTGGTTTCAGGCCTTTCTAAGAGAAAGGCTTCTGGAAGTCTGAAGACGAATGCAGAAGGATGGGCAACAAAGTCCGAGTCCTCCTTTAAACTTTTGACTTCCATGAATCATTTTAAAATCCTTTGCAAAATCTAAAGTAAATGAACTTTCTTAAAGTCTTTTTCTATAGACAGAAGAGGGAGATATTCATTTGATTTAAGAAATAATTTTCTATATATTATATAGCATAAAATGTATAATGTAAAATATATTCTGTCTAATAAATGGCAAGGACCGATACAAAATGAGCTATACACATAGGGTAGTATGTAGTGCACAATTTCAAGAACAGTATGACCACCGATTATGCACATTATTTACATTTCTCATTATGAAAATGAAGCATCTCAGGATGTGAGCTTCACATGCAGCTCGTATACAGTATGTGTTCAACTCTACATCTAGCTCTAAGCTAAACTCTAGTGCTGAGGCCTCTCACAAGCATAACCATTAATCAAACAGGCAGCTTTTTGAAAAAAAAAAAAACAACAACTGAAAAACACAAGTGGCATAAATAAGTAAAACATCAGGGGAAAGAAGAAAAGAAACAGTACTGCTGAATAAGGAATGAAAAAGGAATCACAGCCAAAGTCACCTTGAGCCCAGCTAATTTACAAAACAGTGACATAAGCATTAACTACAATCAGGGTGATTAATATCATAAAGGGCATTAGCTGCTGTTTACACTGTCAAGGTGTTTATCTGTAGCTACCAATTTGGCAAGCTTGCCGTTTTCATATTTTATTTGAAGTATGGCTGCCTACAGAATGCTAACAGCTTGTGTTTTTGGGCAACAGTTGCGGTCTCTGAGCTTTTGAGATGGAGCCAACTAATGTGAGGGCCGCTTCACAGGCCGTACAAGTCACCAGCTCAGGCAGCTAAATTAATGATTTCTTCACTTTCTTTAAGCCCAGAAAAATCAGCCGTCTCATTACGCTGACAGCAGACCTGTTCAATGTGTGACTGTCATAAATGAATCTGAGCAGGTTCAAGGGGTATCTCATTAAAATGCATTAAATTTTCAATGGACATAGTGACACAGAACTGGTGTTTTCTTAAATTAGAACAGAAACTACTATTTTTGCAATACTTCACATGGGTCTACATGGAAATGCGCACGTGGTGACAGTGTATAGTGTTAATGATATCACTGCACTTAGTTCAGTCAAGCTACAGTGACATGCATTACACCAACAAAGACTGGAGAACTACAGCAGGGCAAGTTCTTCTATTTATGTTGAATTCTTTGCTTTGTCCTCTCCAGTGACATTATATCTGCAAGCACACGGTCTCCAAATGAAGACTAGTTAGAAGCTAACACTGAGACACATGCACTTGATCATGCTCAGTGTAATGTGCAGTATCGATCAGGTGTACAGGGTGTCATGGGTCCACGGGGGTGTCACAACACTGCTGACTCTTTGAGTGAATTGATCATAGAAATGTATAAATAATAAAGTGGCATGTCATTCTGACTTCCTATTGATTTTACCATTAGCACTTGATTGATACAAGTTTTAAATGTCAGGAGACCCATTGATTACCATGAATCCACACTTGCAATGTCATGTCACTTTTCCTGTTGCACTGCGGGTTTCCACCTGGAAGGACTAAATTAAAGGTCAACAGGTGCAGTGTGCCATTAAGCTCCATTTAAACTGCAGTCCCACCAAAGTATTTACGTCTTTAGTTTAGCTTACTTAAGAATGATGCCACTCACTTTTTCCATATAAAATGTCCTTAGACTGTACATAAAAGATGACAGCTGTTATTTAAAAATGTTTCAAGTTAAATGATGTGCACATTTTTCAGTAATGGATAGTGTCTGACATTTTTTCATTACATTAGTTACTAGCCTGCAACGTTTTTTCGAACTCCTTTTTCCCAATTTTTTTGGTGATTCGAACAAAATTCCTTCACAGATACAAATTTTGGTGACCGTTAAGTCACTTGTCATGTACGGACAACGTACATTGAATGTGACACGTGAAACAAACAAACGGAGAACATAACATTGCATCTACAGATTATAATGAAATTAACATCACATGTACAAAAATCAAAAGAATTGGGATTAATAATAATTATTTTTGAAAACATACAGATGTCAGTAATTGCTCTATGTGTAATGATATTCATGCAAAGTTTAGCCGACCCGTTAAGGAGGAGACAGACATACAGACAGATATACAGACATATACTATGATCATTATAATGATATTAATCCTAGTAATCCAGTTGGAGGTTCAACTTTCTCTTATACTCGGAGTTTGCCATCACTTTGCATCTGTATACTGATGTGGAAAATGGTGGCTGCTTGTAGTGTATGCCTGTCTGTAGATTCAGGAGTCACTTCTTTTTAGGTAGGTGGTTTGGTAACTGCACCTGTGAAGTCAGGACTTGTGCATTGCTGTGCAGGCAGGTAAACAAAGCTGGCGACGGGATGTTCAGCAAATTGTTTCAAAATGTAGGACTGCCTGCTGCTTGAACTGCAAATCTTGTTTTCTTTTTCTACGCGTCTAAAAAAGGTGCAGCCTGTATGTGTGAAGAATTTGGATTTTTTAAAAAGCTCATCTGGTTGAGCTGTGCTGGGTAACAAAAGTAAATGAACACATTTTTTGCCGCAAGGTGATTAGTAGTAAAAGGTCTCTTTTTAATGCGGTACATAGTCAAACTTAACTGTACATTATATGATTAGGCATGATGTTTTTCCAGTGTTGAGGCTGTTCCTTTATTTTGATTTTTTGAACAAATTTGAACTGTATTTAATAATCTCTCTGGGTAAAGTTTGCAATTAGAAGATATTTTCATTAGGCACATTAGGAATTTTCTTTTCATGTAACTTTTGGAGCAAGTCCCATTATTTTGAAATGTCTGCAGTGGGAACTATCAAAGTTCATAGCTCTGCTCCTACTACAGAATAAGTGATGTAGACATACACTTGGGAGCGACTGTATTAAAACAACAAACATGAATACTAGCAGAGACGTTATACATGTCGAATGTCCTCAGCCTAGCACAACACAATAAAACAACATGCAGACAAATTAAGTGATGATAAATTCCAGGCTTTATTAAGCGTATATGAGGTGGTGGAAACATACTCTGAGAATGTTGAAGCTTTCTTTTTTTTTTTTTTTTTTTTTTAAAAAAAAAAAGATTCTTTCAA
>VUQG01015858.1:9294-19525 GCA_015106755.1 Etia nguti | reverse complement strand
AATTTTTTTTTTTTTTTTTTTTTTTTTTAAAAGGGGGGAAAAAAAAAAAAAAAAAAATTTTAAAAATTTTTTTTTTTTTTTTTTTTTTTTTTAAAGAAAGCAAGAGATCCTATAACAACCAAAGCAAGTCTAAATTGGTGTGGTTTAATTAACATTATCAGTGACCACAAAACAACACAAGCTGGTTATGCAGGCAAAAAAAACAAAACATTGATAGCCTGGCTTTTGGAGTATACCATCAGTGGTACGGGGCGCTGCGGTCTGCCAGAGGAACCTTCTGTCAGAGACTGATGGCTTGTTTTAAATTTCATAACATATAATGAAAACAGCCACTGGTCATTTTTTGGTATATGCACTGTATTAATATCATAGTGCAAATTCACACATGCCCTTTTTTTTAGCTTAGTTTCTATCCTAAAACCAGTGTCACACAACAACAGCTTCACTAACAGCATCTTCCAACTTAATATTCATGTAGGTGGAGTGGATATAGTCAGGAAAATGGTTCTTGGAGGTATGTAGTTCTCATGGGAGCACCCATGTGCACCTCAGGCAGTCCCCAGAAATGTTTGTTCTTAAAGTACCTAGTGTTGATTAGTCTGCCATATATTTGTGTATTACATACACTAATCTATCATGTGCCAGCTCATGCTGGGCAACGGGAAATGGCGTGTCACAAGATGAACAAAAACTTATTCATCCACATCCTTATTTCCTGTGTTTTTGTAAACTAAAATGTCATCTGTTTAATCAGAAGTTAACATAAATGCAACTTGAGTAAACACAAAATACAAGTTTTAAGTTATAACTCTTGAAGCAAAAAGGTCATCCAGTTCTTGAAACATTAGTGTTAAAAACTAATTGCTCTCATAAACTTAATAGTTAGCTTTGAAATCTGCTACAACAACCAAACGGCTTTCACAATACTGTGGTGGAATCTTTTTTTGAGAAATTTAGAGGTGGAGTTTCTCAAATTCTTGGGATCATTGTGTCACTATATAACACATTATTGTTTCAATTACAGCTAACAGACTAATAACTTAATTTTCTGTCCAAGAGCTGAACTTATGTTTCACTCAATAATTGCAAGTCGCCCTTAAGCAGTAAATCACTGACATATTGACAACTTCATGCTTGGCTGTAGCTATAATTTTTCTTTTAGTGAATGTCTATATTTGGTTTAAGTCAAATTAAAGGGATATAAATGGATCTCTTGACTTCTGAATTGTATCGCTTTCTACTTATCAGTTTCCCCAGAAGCTTCATCAAGGAGTGAAAAGTCCAAGCCAGATTAAAACAGGAAGGTGAACATTATTATATTTCGCAGTGGCAGCTTCTCTTCAAATCAGGAAGGTTACATAGTAACGTGTTTCAGTAATGCGGTAACACATACTGTGCTAAATTTACTTATTACTGATTAAGAAATTGTTAGTAAAAAACAAATATAAAAAACTTGCTTTTTTCTTCCTGTGCTACAATCAGCTGATTTCAGTTAACACAATACAGCTTTTGAGGAGATAATTTGTTGACATCACTTTTATTTTTATTGCACAAAAGACAAAACTGCAATGGTAAAGAGGAAACTGCATCTAAGACAGAAACAACCAGATTATACTGCATACAGAACTTCTTCTCTTTGCAAGCATCTGCACAGACAGCATGCTGACACAAAGCTAGCCAAGAGACCAGAGTGATTTTAAAGCTGAGTGAGCAGTCAGACTTGCAGCCTTGATTTCTACCTGTTCATGTTTCTAAAGTAGAATAAATGTGGAAATGGCTTTGAAGTCTCTTTGGGCTGGTTTTCTTCTTTGATCTGTAGTGTTGACTTTGTGTTCATATGTAAAAACTAAAAGAAAGAGCGCATGCGTGTCCTCATTAAGATAGAGATTTGTGTTGCTGTGCGGATCTATTGCCTATAGGTTTATATTGTTAACTCGTAATTATGTGACAATGTGTTCAGGACATTTTATGGAGTAATGCGAAAGTAATGTAACGAGTAGTGTATCAATTCCTTTCTCCGGTGAGTAATTACGTAACGTACTGCATTACTTTGAAGAAAAAAAAAAACCAGTTGTGTGTAATATATTACTTTTCTTGAGACACTGCTTATAAATAAATTGACATGGGTGAGGTGAGTGAGGACTAGCACTTCTGCATGCTTTCCATGGATCCTTTGTGACTTTCTGAAGGATCCATCCCCATGATCTTAGAGGAATTTTTAAACAATTTCTGCAAAGGTTAACTATCGTTCTAGGCCTTCAGTGGCTTCAGTGTATTTGTTCTGTTCTGTTTTATTATTTATAGAGTTTAACTTCTTATGTTTACACTATCTTTGGTTAGAAAAGTGTTTATAAACAGTCTTATCAGAGGGCTATGTACTTCCTAGGTAATATCCTTAAAGGCTAGAGAAATGTTCTTACCATTGCCCCTAGAAGCTAAAGAAAATGATGCATTTAATTAGCATTGTACATCTGTGGTGAGTGAAGCTATAATTGCTCTCTTTGGTCTGTCTTAGTATCTCTACACCCTGAAGAAGGTGCAAGCCGATACGTGTTAGTGTATTTTTTAATGTCTTTAGCCCTGCAAAATAAAGACTTTTTACTACTTTTTCAAACCTACCTTGAGCGCCTGCAACCCTTCAGAGGCCTGTGTGCTTGAAAACACTTATCAGTGCACAATGGTCATTCTAAAATTTTCCGTTCCATATAGGTCAAGATGGTATTAGATAATCTTTTTGCTTTTATACAGATCATTATTATGAAAACTTGAATGTTGTATTGTCACAGGTTGTGTGTTTGTTTTATATTAGAGTTTGTTTTAGGATTTGGCTCAGTTTGGTATCAGATAAATTTTCACAACACATTCAGTGAGCATCTGAATGCTCACTGGAAGGTGTATTCTGAACACTTCTGTGGTCTGTGTCATGCCATCATTTCACCATTAACGGCAAACTTCTGTAAAGACAAAACATTAACAGGTATATAACAAATACTAATGATTGTTGCTGGTAAAGAGAGCAATTTTCAGTCAGAAAAATACACTATTTCCAATCCCAAATGCAGGGATTTTCTCTTTTTTAAATCAAGGGATTCTACACATGAATTTGCCTCCTTGGGTGAGACTGTCGATGCAAAGTTCTGCTGTAGCATCATGAGGCATCTCAGAGCGAACACTCAGCAGCAACGATCTGAATTGTGGAGCATGTCGACACACAACGCATTAATAACATCTTTTGGCCACACCAACACAGTCTGCTCACCATCTGGACCACTTACCAGATTTGCCTCCCCGTGACTTTGTCCACTTACTGAAAATGAAAATCAAGTTGAAGGATCACCGTTTTGACACATTTGAGATCCAGCACACACTGCAGATGCACATGTGCAAGGAGACCAAACAGGACTATAGAGCAATTCAAAAGTAGCAGTCCTGCTGAAGATAGTCCAGAGGTGCACAGGAAAATTGCCTTGCACAGAAAATAAGCCACAATTACTTCAAGTGAGGTTTTTGATTCTTATAGGCCCAATCCCAGAACATCTCCATTTTGGTCTTAAACAAACACAAAAAAGTGCCGGAACTACTAAATAACTTTATTTATTCTCGTATTTGTCCTAAAAACCATCTGAAATGTCTAAAGCTCAAAGCTGTTCTGTTGTAACACAGAAGAAAGCCAACGACAAATGTGCTAGAAGCTAGAGCCTGGTAATATTTGGCATATTATCGAAATAATTGTGACTCATAAATTAAAAGACTAATCTTCTCAGCTAGATTTGTGATTGGGCCTGTGAGTTGCCGGGATCATAATCGCAGAAACCCTGCCTTCAAATTCACATTAGCATGTTTTTCATTGGCATGAATACACATAATTATTACTGTAAAAACAAGTCAATCACGTTTAGCTATGAAGTTAATGACAATGCAACAAAACTATTCAAATGATAATAATCATTTAAAAAATGAAGATGAATAATGATAAAATTAATTGAGTATGTCTGTGTACTCTTGTTTACAAATGACTGTAATTATGCTGGGAGAACAGTAACTTTTGTCGGACGGACTACACTCTCTAGTGCCATAAATTAAACTTCTCCTGAGGCTACTACACAAACTACTTCGTCAGGAGACAAAGGAAAAGCGTTTAGAAATTACATTGTTTTTCATCTTCCAAAGAGAAATCTCTTCCAGAAGGGCCACAGACAACACAAGGTAAACAAAGTACTGAGTATGTAATGCACTGTTTGCTTTCTTTGTGATTCAGAAGGAATTACTGAATTTGCCTAACACGTAAAAAACATCCACACACTAGGATTCAATTTTGAAGCTCTCCAAGGAAATGGCATACTGGTGACGCTCAATAGAAAATCATGTGTTTGGATGTGAGGCCGAGCTGAGGGGCAAATATAGCAAGAAATGCTCTAACTTGCACAGCTGCTCCTTTCAAGCATGATGGTAGCAGTCTTTTACTTTAGGGCTTCAATCAAATTCTGTTAAGTGTGTTCATGAAGACACTCTTTGCTAATGGAGCGATGAGAAACATCAGCTTCCCAACGAGCTCTGAGGAAGGTATATGCAGCTTAATGAGGCGGAAGCTCGACTTCTTCCAGCCTCCAACACTGAAATAATTTAAAGATTCTTTTGCAACCTATTTATGGCACCACTTGGTAAACATAACAAAGGTTAATAAAGTGGCGGTCATATCTTTATCACACCTGCAGAGCATTGTTTCCCTTCTCTTATACTGTAACTGGTAGAAGTATTTCTCATTAATGGTGTCCCCCATGGGGCGCACAAGGCGAGTAAGTATAAATGCACTGTGCAGAGTTTAATGCCTTGATTCCCGCAGGCATGCTTCCCTGATTGTCAAATTATTCTGGGTGCCATGGCGGGTATTTATTTCATGCTAATAGCCAGCGTCTTTCTGGAGGCTGGAAAAACAAGTGTAGCACGTACATTACACAGAAAAATGCCAAACATTGGTGAGTCAGGGGCGTAAAAATGCTGAAAAAGTGAGACAATACTCATTGGAGCCTGGTGTTGAGGCATTTTATACGGAGGAGGGAGTTCGTGACAACAGAAAGACACGGAGGGAGGACAGGTGTGTGCGTGCGTGTGTGAGATGTTCAGAGCTCATGTCTTTCTGTGCATCAGCAGCAAATAAACACAGTTTTGCTTTGCAAAAAAACCACAATGTAATAATCACTTATGACAATAACTGTGGCTCTGCAAACAGGCAACAGAGTAATCTAGTGGAAGGCACTGAGCATACAGTGCGAGGCTTATAGTGTCAGTGGAGTCCACCCATGTTGTGAATACTTCTGTCATTTGTTACCCATGATAATTCATGATAATTTCCTTTTGTTTAGAAGTGAATTTAACCAGTATCACATAAACTGTGATTTGGCAAATCTATGCAAAACCCCATACAAAGTATTCAGTCTCACAATGTATGATTTGGAAAGGGTTATGTGATGATAACCAGAGGTAGAAGTAAAGCACATGCAATCATGAGAAAAAACGGGTTTTCACAGTACTCTGTATAGTCTTGTGAAAAACCCCATAATGCTAATGTTTCTAGAACCACCTTTAGCAGAAATAGCTTGAAGTAATTTTCTGACTTTGATTTTATCGGTTTGTCATTTGTTGTGTTTGAATTTTGGCTCACTCTTCTTTACAGTGTTGCCCTTAGCCTCCTTAACCTACCACCACTACCTTTTAATTGGGTTGAGGTGTGATCTTTGAATGGGCCCTTCCAACACCTTGATTATTTTCTTTTTCCATCATTCTATGTTGATCTGATTTGCTGCTGTTGACCCAGTTTGGGCCAAGCTTCAGCTCTCTGATAGATGGCCTCGCATTAGTCTCTAAAACACTTTGATATAGATTTTAATGGTTTGACTCAATGACACCAAGGTGCTCAGGTCCTGTGGCTGCAAAACGAGCCCAAATCATCACTCTTCACCACTGTGCTAGGGAGTTCATGGGAGGCGTTTGTGCTCATATGCTGTGTTTAGTTTCTATCAAACAACGGCACTGTGCATCATTGCAAACGTATCCACTTTGGTCTCATCTGTCCGCAGGACATTGTTCCGAAAGTCCTGCGAATGGCTCGTTTCCAAGCCATTGTTCCATTTTATCTGATTGTACTGTCATGAACTTTAACATTCAACATGCTAAAACCTCTGCTTTTATAGAGATGCTCATCCTTGATGATTAGTTAATGAAGTCGACTTGATCAGCAGCACCTGGCTGCTACATACCGTCTCAATTCCTATGTAAACAATAAGGATTGACACCAGGGAAAAACTTTCATTTTCACATGACTTCAAAAGATTTTGAATTAAAAAAGATTTATACGACGCCATTGAAAGGTTGCTGTAATCAACTAAAACTAAAATGAAAACTAAAATTAGCTGTGGAAAAAATAGCTGACTATGAAAACTAGATTATATGAAAAATTTAATTAGCTGAAGTGTAGCTTACAAAACAAAGTAAAACAAAACAAAAAGAGTAGATGAACTGCTTTAATAGTTGTCTATTTTATTAACACAAAAAACCTGGTAGACATCGAGGTTGTGATATCTATATAACTCATCTTCACATAGTGCTGTGTCGGTACTGAAATAATTATTCTTATAAAAAATGGTGCCCTACATTACAATTAAAAAAGAAAACCTTTCCCTTCCCCCCAGAATATAATTTATATTTACATACATGAAGATACTGGTAAAGACAATGGTTGTCCAACATTTGTTCAGCTAATCTGCAACCACATAGTTGAGGTTGGACAGTTTTCATTTGGCCTGCAGCCACATCTCCCTGTCTTCATGGTAAAGGTGTTGATGAGTGTACTACATCCACAGCATGAATTAGCATGCAGTTGTTCAGTGCTCTGGTGGGAGGAGCCTGTCATGTAATTTTTCACATGTGCAGTAGAGGTGTAATCTGTGGGTGATTCGGTTGGTACTGAGATCTGCTCTAAAATTAAGAAAAAAAAAATGTTAATGAAAACAAAATGTGTTTAATGACAGTATAGTGTCAAGGTTAATAATAATCTGGCATGGTTCTTGTTATCTACAGTAATTGTCATATTCTGACATCAGGCAAAAAGTAGCACTCTCCTTTTATAGGTCAAAGCCGTTTCCCAGGTGAACTTATTCATACCGACAACACATTCACACCCAGACTAACACCTACATCTAATTATACAGTTGGCAGTTCACCTGACCTGTATCATAATGTGTTGTGTGAGGTGAGATCGTTAACCTAATCATTATTCCTTGGAGATCAGGTTAAAATATGTTATAAAAAAGGTAGCTTCATGTTTTTTGTGACTTTGAATCTAATAGATTTTAACTGGAATTTGCCTTTTGTCGGTGCTTGGTGAATTCTGTGTGATGAGCTGGTGAATGTTGAGCATTCTCTGAGAAATGGTAAAGAAATATTAAGTGTGTTGTTTTTTGTGTGTGAAGACAGCACATGATTTACTGTTTTAACAACCCAACCCAAAGAACTATTAAACAATTAAAAGCACACAAAACACACAAAAAAGCCTAACTTCATTACCTCCATGTACCATATGCATATCAAACCTGGCCACTGTGTAACACTATGTGCAGTCCCATTTGCATACAGTAGGTAGAAAATGGTATGAAATGACAACTGAGAAGTTGAGGAAGCACTGAGATCACAGGCAAAATCTCCTTAGAGGGTTTGATTTGTCAGTATAACAGTTAGCTATGGTAACTTTATATTGTTATTTTTGGATTCTACAACACTAACTTTGGTGCAACCAAACCTTGGTGCCTCTCATTTGATAAGAATATGTTTTAGCTCCCTTCTCCTCCACTTTCAGTGTTGTTGTGACCGGTCACTCTTCCCAAGCTGACCAGGAGGGCTGCTGTGTTCACAGCTAAAACTTTGAGGTTCAGGGGACCCTATGAGGGATTTCCACACTCACTGACATCACACAGAGGCAACAGTAGAACACTCTTAAATTACAGTATATGGTTTCATAATCAGACCCATCGCTTTCTTTACATCCAGTTTCAAAACAGGACAATGGTGATGGAGAAAATGCTCATCAAACTAAGTAGGACTTCAAAAACCGCTGGATGATGTCACAGCAGCTATGCCCCTCTTTCATACCCTCTATGGTCTGTCAACTTGAATCATTAAAATTGTGTACTTTTACTGGCAACAGATCCAGTTTTCTTTTGGTGTAAGGAAAACAGGTTTCAGCAAGCCTCTAAGATGTATATATCTATGTGTGTGTGTGTTTGAGAGAGAAAATAATATTATATGTTCTGTCGTACATTGACGTTGTGCTTAGATTCCTGCTTTGTTATTTCATACAGTAGGAGAAAAATGAGCTAGAGTGTTAAAGAACTGTCCTTCTTTTACTATTCGCCTTTTCTGCTTTGATGCTTTGCTCTCATTTCAACCCCCTACCAACAGATTTGAAATGAAAGGATACGCCTATATCTTCTCACCGAAGCTTCCTATACGAAGCGCCTCTGAGCAGCACTCTTCCTGAATGATTAAATACGTGATCAATTTTAGGGTTACGTAAGGATGCGGCATAGAGGCGAAATGAGAAATGATCATGGATGTAATAAACAATGGACAGCACTCTATTTATTCCAATCAAATCTGGTATCTCTTACTTCGTTGCCCGTAAGTGCTCATTGAAGTCTATATTTTCTGTTTGTTGCTGATCTTTGGTTTTACATAACTGCAGCACACGTTAAACCCAGTTTGCTGAGAAGTGTGAATGTCATCTTCTCCTCAAAATTACATGAATAAATAATAAATGTATTGCTTAAAGATGTCATGGTCCCCCAAAGTGATATATAGGAGGAGCTTCAGCTGATTTAAATCCCTGTCAGCTGGACAGTGTTGGGCAAATAAAACAGTTTTGACATGACACAGTTGTGGTTAAGGTTTGGCTTCACATATGCGAAAATGGCAAGTAAGAGCCTTTTAGTGGTTTTAAAGTGAAAGAAAGTGGTGCTCTCGAAAAAATCCAGCTGAGTCCCCCAGGGGAAAGAAAAAACATCCCCTGCTGGCTTCCCACCTGCAAACACTCAAAACTGTTTTGGGCAGAAAGCCTGCCGGGAGCTGACATATTACCTCCATTTCAATTAAAAAGAAGCTGGGTGTTAAAAATGCTCAAATCAGCACACCGCTGATGTGAGCATTTTTATGACTTTTGGGTTGGTTTGGTACACAAACAAGCTGGTTTGGGAAAATCATAGCTTCAGCAACAGACCATGGTTATCATGACGGCGTGTCAAAAGCATAATGACAAGTGAAAGGAAACATTTTTTGCCAAAGTCCAACGTTTTGCTGACCCATCCAGGTGCTCTGACTTCCTCCCTGTGCAGATGTCACATTGTTCCTGTACCTGCTGTTTTTCACAGTCGCACAGTAGCAACCATCCTGATCTGCGACAGAGCTGCTGGAAGTTGTAGGCTTCAGTGCTTTTCTCACGTATCGCTTAAAATATCATAATGTGAAAGGGGTGCTTTTAAAAAATAAACTAAAAATGATGTATTTACTGCAAAAACCATATTATAGCATCAACGCAAGGTGGGTTCCGACCTGTTAACACTACCAGCCGTGTCGCTGGAATCCCTGCCGGGAGCTGCACGGGTAGTCCACTCAGGTGCCTCTCTACCACAGTCTCAGATGTGTGTGTGTGACATACTGAAGTGTTTCATCTCTACTTGTAATAACAGCATATGTCAAATGAAATCCCAACCAGCACAGACAATAACTTACTGCATATTGTACAGTCATGGCTTTCTTAGTTTCAGTGTGTATTTTGCATACATTTCTATGTGCACACAGTTCTTGAGGGGAAAGGGTGGTGGTGGAGGAGGAGGTGGTGGTGGTGGTGGTGGTGGGTGTCTTCTTTCCAGCCTAGCCAGCCTCTTCTTTTGTCTGATGGATTCCCTTGCATTTTTCTGGGCCAGCCTCCCTCATCAAAGTGATTAAGCAATTACACTGATTGTGCCGATGCTCAGAAGAACGGGGAAGGACCCTTGAGTATTGAGTGCTAAAGCTTTCTTAGAGATAACGGCTTAATTTGTGCCTAATCAAAATAAAACCTGTTTTCTCAAATCTCCACCCTACCTGTAGTACAGGTTAGCTTGGGGAATTGAGAAAGTATCTTTAAGAAGAAGCCAGTGGAGTTAAAAAAAAAAAAAAAAAAAAAAAAAAACAGTAAGAT
>VUQG01015855.1:12499-35931 GCA_015106755.1 Etia nguti | reverse complement strand
CTCAAAGCGCTTTACACAACTTTTGCATTCACCCATTCACACCCACTCATACAAGCACTTCTAAACACAAGTGCAAACTAATCTACATTCACACACTTGAATGTAGATTAGTTGGGGTTTAGTATCTTGCCCAAGGATATTTGGCATGCAGACTAGGGGAAGCCAGGAATCGAACCACCAACCTTCCGATCAGTAGATGACCTGCTCTACCGCCTGAGCTACAGCCAGGCGGTAGAGCTCTGAATCTGTGTAGATTCAGAGAGACTTTTCTCCTGGGAGGGAACAGCATAAACAGTGTGGTGCTAAAGGAAAGAAAGCCACATTGAGTAATTGATAATAAAATAAAATGATACTGACGTATCCATCGTCTTTCATAATACTGATTAACACCCTAAATATATCCACTGAAACAGCAAAACATAAAATAGCTCCTAACATCTACTGCAAGGCAACTTGGTATAACAGCCATGGGCTCCTGCAACTGCTGTTTTCATGTCACAAAGTCACACACACACACACACACACACCAAAAGACAAGACCAAGTTAATTAAAATAGCAATTTTAATTAAAAGGAATATAAAAGACTTCCATTTCAAATACTTCTGCATCAGATCAGCTTTAACATAGCTATATCAATAAATTCTCAAAATATGTTTATAAAACTTTTTAAACCTTTGAACCAGGAAGCCCCTTAAGATTAAAATCTTTTTTTTTTTGAAAAAAAGATTCTGGAATCCAATCAGAGGAAAAGGTGGCTCTGTGAAACCCCTCAGCCCTTGCAATAATTTACAGGGACACAAAATCTCCTACAGTGAGTGTGAGATCATTATCAAAACTGCAGTCAAGTCGCTGATGTCGTTTAACTCAAATTAATTAAATGTTGTAGATAAATAGAAATATTTTGTGAAGCCTGTGCTTCCACATATCTTTAATGCATTAAAAAATATTATCACAATCTAGATGAAAAAAATAAAACAATGAATTCACATTGGAGAGAACAGTCATTAGTTCAAACATGCAGATGTTTTTTGACATATTGTAAAACAGATCTGCCTACGTTTACAAAAACAATGAAAGTATGCAGTGAATATTAAAGGTATGCTGGAAGACCAGTGCATTAAAGACACAGGTAGTATTTGTAAAAGTATTTTCCAGTTACGTCAACATTCACCATCGGACAAATAATAGCAGTATTCCAGGTTTTCCTTCTGAAGGACTGACAGCTATATAAAGCTGCATGACTACACAAATCAGTCCGTCTCTGTTTTATTACAGTTGATACTTTATAATAAAACATCTTCCTAATCTTGCTCTCAGTGTCACTATGCATGCTGTGTACAAAGCAGCTCTTCCTTCATTTTCATCTTGATAAAAAAGCAGCAAAGTGGATAAAATATTTTAGAAAGCTTATTCATCACGAGATTGCAGTTACATTACAAAGAAGAATCAAATGTTTGGCACTAGGAGATCAAGAAGGTGGAACAAGAAAAATATTTAAATTATGCTGCTAAAAAACAACACTACCCAAACAGACCAGGAAAAAAATAAATATAAAAGAGGAAAAAGGGAGGCTAATCAGGGAAAGTTAGTATTTTGTGATATTTGACAAATTGATACAACATAATTGCACAGTTTAGGTGTTAGCTGTTAATTGTCCTCTCACAGATGTGCACACGTGTTGTACTGAAAGCCTACTGCCGAGTACTCCCAGTTCGTGAGCTAAAAGTAAAAAAGAAAAGATATCTTAAAAAAACAAACAAAAAAAAAACAAGCATTATGGACTGTAGCAAAAGCACAAACATGCACGTACCCAGGATAAGGAGGAGGTGCGGCGTCATGCGGCCCATTTCTCGCGATTGCCTGTTCATAGGAAGGAAGCCCGGGTGGGTCATCGGAGGGAGGCACAGGGTGCAGGGAGACCTCCTCTAGCCGTCGCATTATTAGAGAAGCATTACTCCTCCTCTGGCGCACCCTAATGGAACTGTGAGGAGCGTAGTGGTCATTCACTTGTGACGTATTTCAAGCTCAAAGTGCAAGTATCAAAGGTGAAAGTCATCTTTGTTCTTGTTATATAACTGTGCACAATTAAAATACATTTGTAGAGGTTACATTTGGTGCAGCAAAAAAGGGGTAACAGAAGAGCAGCTCCATTTGAAACTCAACGAGAAAAATACACATTCAGAGGAAAAGTACTTCAGACTCTTTCATATATCATGGTAAACTGAATGGGTTATTTCATATTTTTTGGTGGGGGTTATGAGAAATATTACAAGTTATTTCTATACAGTATATTTTCATCAAATTTGGGAAATTGACACATAATTTATACATTGTTTTACTTTTTAGATACAATGACTAAAGAAGAAGATAATTGGCAGAATAATAAATTCTCATAAACAGGTGAAAAAGACATACTGGGACAGTGGAATGCACAAATTCTTCTCACTCACCTTGCATGGCTTAAGTTACCCTTCCATCTGCGCTGACAAAAAAGCCATACCATGATGCCAAAGAAAACAATGGCCACTCCACCAGCAATGAGTCCCACCAAAAGAGCTACCACATCAACACGTGAAGGGCGGCCACCCTTTTCTATGAATCATCACAAACCACAGAGGAAGTGTCAAACTTGTTTCATGATAGCAGTGCAGGTTATTACCTAGTAGATAACCATCATTTCATTTATATCTGATACATCGGATAGGTGAATAATAAAGGGTAGGTGGCATAGTTAATGTACATCAATACAAAGCTTTTGAGCGATCACCGGTATCCTGTGATGAAGCATTTCTATTGAGTGGGAGTCATCGTTTCCATGCTACCATTATGACGACATGATAGGATCAATGAATGATTTGGTTAGTAGAGAAAAAAAAAAAAATAGAACTCAAATGCCATAACTTCTTTCAGCAACAATCAGTTTGTTAGCCCAGTACCTAATATAGGTGCTTTTGGCTGGGTTGCTACAGTGGATGAAGCTGTGTGTTAGATTTGGAGCAGATCTCAGACGGGATCCCCTCCCTGACACAATCGTTCCAACTAGTCCAGCTTCAAACCGGCACAAGGATCATACTCGCGTGTGACCTCCTGAAGTTATTTTTGTACTGTGTCTCCTCCTGATCTCAAACAGGGAATCTTTTGCATGCGAGGACCCACCTAGCACTAATTTGTCACTCATCTGTAAATTGAATACAAATAAAGTCTAAATTGCTAATTGGATGGAAAGAGAACTGATGAACTGGAATTCAGTTTGACTGATTTAACTTATAGAAGCTGTACTTTCACATTTACCGTGCACTCATTGGTGTGGTGAAACAGGTTTTACACAAACAGCAACAACAACAACAACAACTACAGTAAAGTCAGAGTTTCATCAACAAACTTTCTGGATGACACATACAGACACATTTTATATAAACTTAAGGTATTTCGTCTCCCTCTCTTACCTGCAGTGTAATCCTTCCAAAATTTATCCTGAAAAAACAAACCAACAAACAAAAAGATTCATCAACATGGCAATCCCTCTTAATTCTTAATTAATGATCCCACCCATCAGCATCACTTAACTGTATCTGGGATGTTTTCAAACACCTCCCTTGCTTCCTCGTAATTACAGATTTCTTCAATACACTCCCTTTCCAAGTTTCCAGGTACGAACATTTCAAAGTCAAACCGGTTAAACAGCAGGTGGCGACCCAGGAAAGAATTTGCGTCCCCCTCATCTACAAACACTGGGCGGATCCAAACAGATTATTTCCAGGAAAGCTACAATATCGGGATGTATACAGGGTAACACGAACCTTTAAAAATTAATTTCTTAAAATAAAGTATAATAAACAATCTTACCTTTGTCTTGTGATTCTTCATTTTCTGAAGGTAACTGCCCCACAAAGGCCAGATCTCCACAGGTGAAAAATTGAAAAAGAACAAACAGATGAAGCAACATTGTCATGAGCGCACCTGCGCACTGACAATCGCGCGACATTAACTAAGAGTACAGAAGGCAGAATATAATCAACAGCGTCCCTGCTTCTGGAAAATACTGTGTGTCCACTTTAACGACAAAGTACAATATTTCCGTCCTCTACATTATGATACATAAAGACGAACAGAGCTCAGCGTCAACAAAACGAAACCAGTCCAAAGGAGCGTCAGGTGTTTCAGGCTCGGCGCTGATGAGATGAGGCAGGAAACGTTCGGCGATATTCACAAACAGCGGGTGAGTTTGCCGAGTTCCTCCGGCGAAAGAGAAAATTTCGTCATTATTTCTAGTAAAAATACGATCGTTTGAAGGATGAATTCGTCTCAAAGTCGATTAAGAAAGTTCCGGTTAAAAAAAGCACTTGTTTACTCAAAATAGATGTGTCGCCAGCTACTCCCGCACTGCCTGCGCTGGCGAGCTATCGCTCACGTTTACCTGGGCAGACTCGACCAATCAATCACGTTTACCTGAACTGTATGATAAATATGTACAACAGTGAACGCTAGGTGGCAGCTGAAGCCAGGAAAGTTAACTTTACACAGCAAAGTATTGAAAGAGTTCTATATGAGTCAGATGGCATGTTACTCCACCCAATGAACAATGAAAAATAGTTTTAGGGACTTTTTTTTTTCTTCTCCTAAGCATCATGTTGATATGCGTTTTTGGTTGTTTTTTTTTAAATGATCACTGTTTAATCGGTTATTACAATGAAAGAAAAAAATGTGATTGTATCATATTTAATTAAAATCATCTAAGTGGTAAGGCACCTCAGCCTTAAAAAGACCAGTCATGGCTCTGCTATTATATATCTATACATGTGTCGTATGAGCAGTAAACACAGGTAAATGCGTTCGTGCAGCGCAATCTCATAAAGATATCCATTAAACACAGGTGTCATACTTCCATCTCAGACACTCACATCTTGGATTAAGGAGTTCTCTCACATAAACTCTGATTTACGGGGGTCATTTTACTTTGTGACCTTTTAAAGGGACAAACGCATAAACTTTGCCCAAACATCTGAACTGCTTGAGTCTCTCTCATGTTTACAGTGCTGTATCTTCACTTTTAATGGTAAGGCACAAATTAGTGTTGTAACGCAATGCTATCTTTTTGGATCTTTGCATCAGATCTCTTTTAAAAGCACTAAACTCTGTCTCAAGAGATCTCTCAGTAGCTCAGGAACTGGTGACTACACTACAACACTAAACACAGGGCTTGTGTGGGAAGTGTTGTGTAATGGAGTCTGGAGTCATTTTTACAAAGAAGAGGCATGCGGGTTACATCAAATTTTTGCCCTTTCGAGTGCACATAATAGTTGCTATAGAAATCTTAGAGACAAAACAAACAGGAATACATGAAGCAGCAACAAAGTAATAGGAGGACACATTTAAAGAATATATTTTGTTTTGCTTCATTTTGTTTTTGGCTGGCAAAGCACATCCTGTAATAGTGTTTATGCTTCACACTCTCCATGTAAATATCTGTCTCAGAGCCTCTGGGCCTCTTACTCTGTGTTTATGTAAAGCAGAGATAGGATACAACAGAACATTATCTTGCAGCCTACTGGATGGTGCTAATTGAACAGTTGTGAGATCCTCTGTGCTGTACTAAGCTACATCTCTGGATACTGTCAGAGTCTTAGAATTCCCCAGAAGAATGTGAGTCCAAAGAAAAGGAATGAAGGAAATTAGATATTCCAGACTTTAGCTAATGTGTGATGTCAGAGAGCAAAGTCGAAAACCAGCCCTAAGGGACTTCAAAACTCATCACTGCTTTTGTTACATGTTGAAGATCAGGGTCTGGCTGCTGGGCTGGCATTGGCACTCAGCTTTAGGAACTGAAATCAGCTGATTGTAGCACAGATGCTCAGGAAGAAAAAAAAGATGTTTATTTGACTTTCTTTTTCTTTCTATTCACCTGGCAGGCAGATAACTGAAGAATCCGTTTTAACGACATAATTGTAACTGTAATGTATTTACAGAATTTAGTAAAGTAATGCTTTGCATTACTGTGATGCTGGGAAATGTAATGTGACGTGTTAGTGTAATACACGTTATACCCCACACTGGTAGAGATTAAACTTGAACTTGACTTTTTTTTTCTTTTACAGTTAGTAGTTCAGTGGGTCACATGGGGTTAGGGCCTTTCCAAAACATCACAAGCTTGTTTTCTGTGGTGGAACTTCTAACATTGCTTAAAAATTGCGGCAAGCAGCCCATGAGCTTCTGAAACCAGACAAACTAAACAACTGGATTTTGGAAGGGGAAAGGAAACCAGCGTGTATATTTTAAACAGTGCATTTTTAAAAAAAAAAAACATATATGTGGTTTTTTTAATGTGAAACTGATTTCCAATAGCAATAATATACACATGATGGAATAAAAAGAACAATGTTAGAATAAAGATCTAAAAGATAAATGGACTCTCATATAGCATTTTTCTATTCTTCTGAGCACTCTAAACAACTTGCCTCACTCACACAAGCACTTGTTCTTTTTGTGCTTGAAGTGCTTTCTATCTAACATTCACACACATTCATGCTGGATGCACTGGAGAGCAACTATGGGTTAGTATCTTGCCGAAAGATATTTGGCGTGCAGACTGGAGAAACCAGTGATCGAACCACTAACCTTCTGAATCGTAGATATAAGAGTCAACCAATATCGCTCTAACATATTTTTTGTCCACCTCTGATAACCTTTGCTGTAACGTACAAAAGAGGCCAATTTAGCAGCTTAGCTCCCAAATGAATTATGAAGTAATTTGCTTTTCTTTACTGAAATATTCAAAACTGAAAATGGTCATGCTGCCTGCAGTTAAATACCAACCATGGTAAATAGCACTTACATCTAAGACTCTCAAGACAAGTGTGAAACTGTTACTTTAATCCAGTGAGATAAATCAGATACAGGAAGGGCGAAGGACCACTACCCAGAACGATAGAAGTACCTGAGAAGTAACTGCTCGCTGAAAATGGAGTATATGCTGAAAGAATGTAAGACATAAGAATCTGCACACATTCTGTTATTTTATCTGCTCTGTGCTCCACCTTGCGGGTGGCTGTATTTCAGAGAAGGTGTTTTGTGATTTACGCCCTATGATAAGAACAGGGGATGCTGCTCCCTGTGGGCAGCTGGACAGAAGTGAGCAGTGAGCCATAGCAGACCTCTGGTATGATAGGAAAAAGACAGTGCACTATAGCGAGAAATGTATACATCTGTGCCCATTTAATCTTAGTAAAACATTTTCTTAGCAGGACTTAAAGAGCTAATTTTACAGAATTAGAGGCAGTCCAATACAAAAAGTAAACAGCTGTAGGTTTAGCTGTCAAAGAAAAAGCACTGTGGATTAGGGGGTGGAGATTCCAGGGTGCAATGTCAGTACTCTGCACTTTGTCAGTTTGTGCTGATTAAACCATAGTCCCTGAGGGAGATAACGCCAACAGACCCCTTTTACACCTAATGCCTGGGCTATATATCATTAGATTTCACACATCCCGATGCTCTGGAGTGGTGCCTGAAACAGATTATTGTGCTAAAGAAATGGCAGTTTACTTTATATCAATGGGCGAGGCCAAAGTAATCTAAAAGCAAAACTTAAAAGGCCTTATTTTTGAACTTTTCAGATGCTCTCACACAATGCGTCATGCTGACCACAGCTGAACAGTATATCTACTAACCCAACAGTTTCAGATTTGCACAGGCACTGAATCAGCCAATGCCATAAGTGTTGATATTACAGTATTGTAGCTCTGACCTCAGCAGACAGGGTCATTCTAAGTTCACACTGCCATTGTCACTTCTCTTGTGTTCACACACAAGTGACCCTCCTCTTGAGAGCCATTTCTCACCCCAAGCCTCAGCTCATCTGGTTTACCGGCATGCTTACCTTTAACTAAAACCAGATGTTGCGACCCACTAGAGGATGAGCCCCAATTAAAGTCACTGTACAGCTTGGTTAGATAATGATATGGGGTAGTTGTCTAAAAAGATTCATTACTGTACATTTATTATCCATTAATGTCACTCTAATGTACATAAAATTAGGTTGGTTTTGAGCATTAATGAAAAAAAATAAATTAAAAAAAAGATTAAGACACAAAGAGCAACACAGTTGACTGTCACTGTTCTTTTTATTAGATGAATAAAAAACCGACCATTGCAGTCTGGGAATTTGGAAAGCACTAAGAACCAGTCTAAACAGTTGGGGTAAAGTGGGATTAAGCTGAAGGTGACAGGGCTTGCAGACTGGTCTTGACGGTTGCTAGGTTGGCCTTCCAGGAGCTGAGGCTGTCGTACAGCTGCTGCCATTGCTGCTTGCCAAAGGTACGGTGTGTGCTGTGGCTGAAGGGGTGGAGATCGAAAAGCAACAATGTTAAAACCTTTTTAACAAAATGACACAGGCCAAAGTCATACACAGAGCTCGATAAATGTGCTATCATAAGCTAATGACACTGCCCTACAGTCTTGTTTAAGACATGACTAAACACTCAAAAGGAGGCAGGTTTGAATTTAAAAAACAATTACATAACATATATATAAAAAAAAGCAACCCCAATCAAAGAAGAGGAAAAAATAAAGCCCCAGAAAATGAACAGAACTGCAGTTTTTTAAAGTTGTTTCACTTCTAACTTCTACTTTTGAAACCAGTGACAAGCTAACCAAGGTGATCAAAAAAATCCTATCTTTAATAATAAAACCAGAATAATATAACAACAGAATAATGACACAATATGTTTAGAGAACAATGTATCACATACCTCACAACGACCTTTCGCTGTGTTTGGTCGATTTTGCAGTATACCATTTTGGTCCGAACAGCTAAAATGAAAAAGCACGTAAGAGGTGATTAAAAGACAGCAAGACTTCTGACATTATGTCAACAGGTTTGTTGTAGAAAGAAAAGAAAAAAATCACATGGTTGCTATAAAGCAAATGCTATTTAAGATTTCAAACTGACTTGATCCCAAATTGCTGTGACATAATACACCTGGAGGTAGGAATAACCTCACAAAAATGCAGCTGGAGTTGTATGGCAGGACAAACCATTTGCTTTAAAAATCTAATAGCTGAAAACTTAATAACCTTATAAAAGATTAAAATTCTATGTTTAAGTGGGAGGATTTTACACGGGGTACGATTATTTTGTAACAAAACAAAAACATGTACCTCTTTTTTTCCCTCCCAAATTAAATTATATTTTCGGTGACTGTTTTGATTGATAGATTGAAATCTGTCCAGCAGATTTATATAAAGCAGTAAAGTAATGACTACTGAAAGAATTTTGGCTTATCTTATTTTCTTACTGAACAATAAAATGTAAAACTGGGACTAAACCAGAAAAAAATGCATTTTAATAGGCTACTCTGCCTATTGATGAACAAACAATGAAGTCTAACTGGTCCTTTATGATTCATTAGAATCGCTTCACATCATGTTCAATCACTCTCCTTTCCACTGCTTGTGGAAAAATTGTTCATACCGTCAATGACAAAAGCCTCAACGTCATCGGCTCCAATCTGCAGTTCCTGCTGCATGGTGTCAAAGGAGATCTCCTTGAATTCCACTGCCATGCCCATGAATGTCAGCAGACGCATCTTGGCCATGTTTTGCTCATGAGAAAGGCCTGGAAAGCAACATGCAGGGATCATTAAGCACAAAACAGTCACAGTCAATTAGTCTTGACTCAGGGAGTTTCCCTGTGTTAATTGTTTCTAGATTTAGGAGACTGCAGTAAGGGAATCTACTCATTAATACAAACATCACTCCACAGGGTCTGTTTTGAGAGTCCATCCTACACAAGCTTTTAATTGCACGTAACCCTTTAGTAGTGAGAAGATAACAATGTGTACACACATTTCTGTAGTGCTGACACAGCACAAGATTGTGTGAGAAACACTGGCTCCTCAAAGCACAAATGATGCTCAGCTACACGTAAATTACAAAAGAAAATCTCCTGCCTTGCATTTCTATTACATAGAACTAATAATCTATACATTTATTACCTTGTATTCTGTTTTCTGTTTGCATTTAAATGTGTCATGTGTATAACAGCTCACATTATGGCTACTTACCAAGAGAATCAATGAAGTCTTTGTTATTCTGGTAAAATTTGACATATGCTGCCAATTTGGCGCTCACAAAGATGGTTAATAGCTGAAAAAGAAGAGGGAGACGAGGGTCAAATGCCATTGTATGATTGTACAATCAGCTTGATTGTTGTTTTGTTCACACAGGCTAAAAATTGTTATAATAATCTACGTCAGATTGCTGAAAACCGTAGACGCACCCTGAATAATTTTTTGTCATAGACTGAACACACTCAGGTAGAAATGTACTAGATTCCTCAGGTGCATCATTCAAACTTAATAACCAGTCTCATGTTTGACGTTGGATTGTACAGTCATGAGACAACATTATAAAAATACATTTGTTTTATGCCTTTTGTGCTTTGTGGACTATGAAAGGCACTGAAAGGGCAAATTTTGATGATGGATATATAAATATCCATCCATCCATATTCTTCCGCTTATCTGGGGCCGGGTCGTGGGGGCAGAAGCCTAATAAATAAATAATTATAAATGCTCTATGCAATCTTTAGCACTTACATCATGGATGAGTTCCCCCTCTAAGAAGCGAACAGGTTTCAGGGTGAGCAGGTGGTCAAACAGGAAAGTGTTGGGATCTTTGAGAGCACGGACGATACATCTAAGAGACGGTAGACAGACGCGTTAATGTACTGCTGAGGAGGAGAATGCTGAAGTGTAATGACAAGCGTTCAACAAGTCTACAAGCTTACCTGTGGGCATCAACGCGTGCTTGTGAAGCATTGTCTTCTGTGTAACTTCCAAGTAGCTCAACCATCACTTTTGCTGCAGGTTCGCTATAAAATAAATCATTATATTGTTGAAAATGCTTCTACTGAGATATTCTATGCAGAACATTTTCATACAGTCTTAAGTCCAAATTTTATCTTGTCCTTTTTTCCTCTTGAAGTTATCTGTACACAAAGAAACCCCACGTAATTTTTACCTTTTCTTGCAGTCAACCAGTGCTTCATATACCAGCCTCAAAAGTGTGTGCTTCTTCTCTGTGTTTAGGTTCCAGTCAACAATCCACTTGCGCACCTGATTATGGGCACAAATACATATGATACATTAATACAAAGGGGAAAAAGAAAATGCAGAAATATGTGATGGGCAGTTTTTTTTTCTTCACTTAATTGTTTCAATAGCTCAGTAAACCAAGGCATTGCATTATAATACTGGCAGCGTTTGTGGCCAGTCATACGGGTTAATCACCATGAATGTATATACCTGATCAAGGTCAGTGGGGATGAAAGATATGGCGTTACAGGTGGCGGCCACTTTGATGAGGCTGCAGAAGACTGTGTACCTCACGGGGGTGTTCTCATCCATGCCATGGAACAGGTTACTCAGCCTGTGACACCAGAATGTTAAAGAGATTACATGATTGCAATTAAATAAGCAACCTCTTATTTTGAAAGTCTTCAGGGAAAGGACCCGATGGGACTCACAGCTGCATTCTCAGGGAGGGTCTCTCTCCTTCACGGAACTTCACAAGCTTCTCACACAGGCTTTCAATGAGAGCCTCCTGCTTGTCTGTCTCCAGGATCAACAGCAGAGACACGATGCTGTTCATCACGCTCTCAACATCTGTGGAGAGAGATAGAGGGCCACGAGCATTAAGACACTGTTCCACAATTTTAGGGCATTCATCGTCAAACAAGGATTTAACAAGACAGCAATTTCAACCAGACAAGTTAACTTAACCCTCTGCACCCCACGACAAACGTGGACAGGCGGTGTGTTTCCACTACTGTTTATGTGCAAAAATGTTTTTATACACAAAGTATATGAAGTGGCTCAAATGTTGTCAGACTCTGACACTCAGCAAATGAACACTCATACAATGTGAGAACGTAATCAAACTGTTTATCAGAGGAAAAGTGTGATTTTTAAGACACTCGAGCCTAACATTATGTTGCAAGCAGATGGTGTTGTTATACCCAGCTTGTTGTCCCCAAGACGGGATGGTCTGACAACAAGGAACTGTGATAAAATCCTGAAAAAAATCACAAGGTTTATGCATGTTTTGTGCATTACAGCCCTGACTTCAGTTCAGGAGGTGAGGCCTGAGGTGAGGATGAAGAGGATGAGCTAATCAAAACGGAGCAGCGATTTTCTTCATTGCCTACCTTTATCATCGTCCCTAAGGCACACATCGCACGCCTCGATGATCTGAGCCAGGTCTACATGAAGACCACCTTCAGCGTTCTCCTCTGAGATTTCAGCTCCTTTAGACTTAATATATGCTCTCAGCTCTGAAGCCTGCGGTACAAAATACATTTATATTAAAAACAATACAAAAAATGCACAGTAAATACAGAACATTTTAACATTTAAGAGAACGAAGAGTGGCAAGTTACGTGCTGGCATCAGAGTGGACATTATATTTAAGAAAAGGTGTGGAAGACTTTATACTCTTACATCTCTTTGTTGTGGCTGAATAAAATATGAACTGCAGCTATCTAGGGGACAGCAACAAGCAACTGTTGGAGTGAAGTTATTATCCTATCTATATCCAGCCTGTAGGATCGTTAACTTTTACGTCTTTGTTTGTTTAGATATGCGGCTAAGCACCTAGCAACATTAGCTATTATTAAACCCGAAAAGAAACTTGCGACACGCTAAACCCCGAGGACAATGATCTTTAAAATATACCTATTAAATTACCTACAAGAAGATGTGGATGACAAGGTATTTAACATATTCACTTAAAATGTTTTACCACGCATAACCTAACAATAAGCGTGCAGATATCAGCTGCTACGACCGACGGTTAGCATTTTAGCTAGCGAGCATGCTATGTTATTTGATTGGGTATCATTTAGCGACTCATCCGCGACAATATAACGCTTATATATACTTAACGAGTTATTGTAAACGTAGATTGTACCTGATCTTCTTCCGTTATGTCGATAAATGCTGGTACGCTCATTTTCTTGTGATTTTGTGAGCCTAGATGATGAAATCCACGCTCGCACCACTACAGAGCTCTAACCGGAAAAGAACAAGGAGACTGTGCCGGCGACAAAATTCTTCTTCCGGGTCATGTTTTGTTAAAGCCACAGTAGCCTTAACCGAAGGCTGTTGGTTGGCGCTTGTGTAATAGCCGAAGTACGTCTGTCCTTATTGCTGCTTTTAAAAACTGAGCATTAATCTAATGGACGCGAATTAGACTATAATCTGCCATGTCCATGATGGTTTATATATTGTGAAAACTCCTACATTTTATTTGTCATGACTTCCTCCGACTTCCAATGCCTCTAATTTATGTATTCCTCTCCTTTCCTGGAGGATTATCCCTGGATGTCTTGGATGAGAGGTGAACCTGAACCCCGTAAAGGTTATCTGATTGAGCTGTAGTCCATCTTTGCAGACCACCATGGAAGGCCTGGCCAAGAGCTCTCCAAAGTAGGAAACACCGCCAGTGTCAGAGGGCAGTTTTCTTCACCATACACCCGCTGACCTATCGGTGCACATGTTGGGCCCCTATACCATGTGTATTGTTATAATGGCAGGTCACTTGGTGATTGAGGTGAAGAGGGTAAGTGCAGCAGGAGGTCACCCTGAAACTATGGAGTCGGGTTACTGACATTTAAGCACAGGGTGACGACACTGGAGTCTTATTCAACTCCAAGCTCCAACATTCACCCCTCATCTACCATCAGGATCTGTGTATTTTTCAAGAAATTGTAAACTATGGAAACCCATGACACTGCATCATCACTGGCTGGCAGTCAGTTATTTCTCATAGCACTTACAGAAAGGGAACTTAAATCTGTTGCCTCGAGGATAAATAGCTCAAAATAGTGGACTGAGGGGAAATGGCTGAAGAAGCGTTTCATCATAGTGCTCATATGATGCGTCATCTTGTTGGGAAGGCAAGTGCCTGGTACCATATCCCAGCTTCACGCTCCCCCTGCCCTTGTGAGCTGTCATGGCAAAGAATTTATAGCCATTTCTCCACAAGTGTGCTTGTGTAACGCCGAGGCTTTCATTATCTGATTAACAGCTGTTGTCAAGTGCCTGGTGTATTTCAAGTCCAGAATAAGAGTTTTGTGTGCTTTGAAGCTCCAGGTGCATGTGAGACATTGTTTTTGTCTTCTTTAAAAGGTCTTTAAAGTGTCACGGAATGTTATGATGCTTAATAGTCTTTATCATATTCGTTGAACAGTGCTCTGAAAATAGCACTGAAATTGGAGTGCAATAAACCTTTTAACTCCGAGGAGCCCGTACCTGGTACATGTATTAAACTGGGATTTAGTCTGTCTTATATCATTATAAATCTAAACTGGCATAGATGATTTTAGGAGAAAGAAAATAGGCTAGCAGCAGATATCACCCTTTTTTCAGGTACTTACACTGATGTGTCTTAGAGTGTATTTTTTCCCCTCTTTTATTCGTTCGTTTGTTTTTGTTAGGAGAATTTGTGAAAGACTAGTTGTAATTCTGCTTTTGTCAAACATTGTTCCCATATAAGGTTGTGAAATAATTGTAGATATTGCCAAAGATTTTTCATTAAACTTTTTACTCAGAGACATGTGTTATGGTAAATTCCAATTCTCCTTTGTGTGTGTGTGTGTGTCTGTGTTATGGTAGGTTGTTATCTTTGTCAAGGGAACAGAAAGTGATCGTTTTCATGTGTTTATCTTGTAACTATTGCTTTTTTTTTAAAAAAAACAAAACTTCATTGTAGCTGCAGAAACACTTCAAAAAGGTCTATAATGCAAATAAGAACTTTAGGCGTTTGTTCATGCTCCCCCTTTAATATTCCTCTACCCACAGTATATGTCTGCTAAAGCTAATCGGAAACTATATTTATTCTTAAATGTCTGCACTAACTTCATCCCTGTTTGCTTGAAGGGAAATTGCACACGCGCTCATGCTAAACTGCTGGCAAATTGCCTGCTCAGCCTCCTCAAAGATAAATGACTGTGTCGTAATAGTTGGTTGAGCCCAGGTGTCTGTTTTCTCCCTGTCGACCAGCCAAGTGATGAGTATCCATGTAAACCAGTCTCATGGTTGTCATCCAACATGGCTGCCTACCTTCCACTCACTAATTGTCTGGTTCCCACAGTTCTGCCTGCCTTCACAGTCTCTGAAAGATCCCCTTGCTCAGACTCATCTATCAGCCAGTGACCTTGTCAGAGAGCATCGCATGAGTAACTTCCCTATTTCTCTAGGTGGAGCAAATTGCTTGTTAATTACTTATAAGCTGACCCATGCTCCCTTAAAAAAAAAAGTAAAAACACATACAATTAACAAATAAACAAATCAAGTCAAGGTCTTAAATATGAATAAGTCTGAAGGCCAAAGTGTTCCATGGCATATAAAATCCTATGGGGCCAATCTAATGGGCTTTTATTGTTTATAAATGCAGGCAAAAACTGTATAATAAATCACTTTTATGCCCTCTGGGTTTTTATTTATTTATTTCACAATAACCAGTTTACTAGCACAACTGCACACTGTCTGCTTTTTCCTGCCCCATACTGAAGTTATTTTGGTTTGAAATTTGTCTTCCAACATTTTTTAATCCTCTTTAGATAGTTAAAAAATGAATTTTTCATAAGTGCTAAGGCTAAAGAAGTGCTGATTAGGTTAAATTCAAGATAACCGTAAGGGCAACTAGTAATTGTGGTTAAGTCTACAGGAAATGAATATACAATAAGTCTGTGTGTCCTTTGCAGTTTTTTGTGTTTTTTTTGTGCTCATCACATTGAATACCTGTTTGATGAGCAGGGTCATCAAGCTGAATGCCTGTTTATTGTGATAGCTGGTCAGTTCTTGTGATCACTTATCTCCTCTTCAACCAGATAATCAATCATGTAGTGCAGCTAATGTCGACACACCTCTGCACTTGTGAAAAAATCATTTTAGTCCACATAGAATTTTTAGTGATCGTGTGTGTTGTGTACACCTTCTGGATGGGTGAAAAAAAGTCTTTAGATCACCAGAAAAAAAAAAAAAAAATACCACTGTTATTTTACCACTGTTATCTCACATAATGCTCCGCTTTATATCACACCGAGGATCACAGCAATTCAATCAGTTTGAGTTTGCATTTGTGGTTTTGAGTTATCTGAAGTTGCTAATCCCTCAGTGTGGAATTTGTGTGCTCTGTTTCAACCTAATGGCATCAGCAGGGAATAAAAGCTGCTGTTTTCCAGGAATTCTGCCGTTCCTGTCTAGATAGATTGAGTCACTACACTAGAATTGTGGCTCTGTCGATGATGGAGTGGCCTCTTGTCATCAGAGAGTGTTTATATTACACACTCTCACAGGCTAGTAGGGGCAATAAGAGTTTAAAAGTCACACACACAGTCAAAAAAAAAGAAAAATCAAATGCGTTTCAACTGGGGATACATTGTGCAATGTCTGGCTCAAAGCTATAGATGCCAGAGCTCAGAAATACTAATTAGAGGCATGTTCAACTACGTGACCCTGTAACTGCAAGATTCTGTTTAGACTGTTTCATCAGTGCTGATAAATGCAATGGTGAAGACAGAGAACAGACAACCGTTAAAACGTTCTCAGTAATGAATGTAACCAACAAAAAAAGAGCAGAATTGTGTTTTGTTCTTTTTCCATAAATTATTTAGTGTTTTCAATCCAATTCAGTTCAGGTTTATTTATATCTTGCCAAATCACAACAACAGAGTCACGGCAAGGTGCTTTATACTGTACGGGAAAGATCCTACAGTATTCTGGAGAAAATCGCAACCATCAATCAACCCCCCTGTGAGCGAGCACTTTGTGACGGTGGGAAAGAAAAACTCTCTTTTAAGAGGAAGGAACATCTAGTAAACCTGTTGGGTAGGAGGTGGGGGAGGGGGGCTTAAAGAGAAAAGAAAAGAGGACAGGGAAACAGGACAATACACAGAGTAATGAAGTAAGAAGACAACAAATGAACAGTGTTGGGGAGTAACGGAATGCCGTTACGTATTTAAAATACAAAATATGAGTAACTGTATTCCGTTACAGTTACCGTTTAAAAAGGTGGTATTCAGAATACAGTAACTTTGTTGAAATAAATGGATTACACGGCGGTCTTTTCCTGTTTCATATGTTAGGCTATGCCCTCTCTATTTTTGGTAATTCCATGCTGGTGGAATTACCAAAAATCAACCAACTCAACTGTGTTCGTGTTTTCCTGCGAAACAATAAGTTCCGTTGGAGCAGCCTTTCAACGCCTCTCTCTGTCTCTCGCTAGCAAAGTTGACCCAGACAAGAAAGTAAAGCTAGTTTTCGGCTACGAGCCCCACACGGAACCCGACATATTAGCCAGAGGTCCCTTTACTACGGTTCAGAGCTGCGGACCTGTTTTATATACTCGCGGAATCGTTTTCTATATGAGATCGCTACAAAAAGTGCAGCCTTACCTAATGTCCACCCTACTGTTACTCATTTTATATTAAGATTTAAAAATCTAGTTGGTATTGGTATGGCGAGTAACCTTCAGTAATAGTAATAAATCACACAGCAGTAGTACATTCATGTAGTTGTAAAAAGCATGATAATATATTAAGTAATCCAAAGTATTCAGAATACGTTACTCTCATTGAGTAATGTAACGGAATACGTTACAAAATACATTTTGGGCCATGTATTCTGTAATCTGTAGTGGAATACATTTTAAAAGTAACCTTCGCAACACTGCAAATGAATGGCATGCTGCAGTGTTATACAAAGACTGAATGGAAAAAAATGGAGTGGTGAAGATGTGCTGTTTACATCACAGTGTATCACATGAAGTCAGCCTGGCTACAGTGTTAAAACAAACAAACAAACTTAGGTTGTTCTTGTTTTCCTCCATCTGTGATGAATAGTAAGATGTCCTAGTTTTTTGGGGGGGGTGGGGGGTTGTTGTTTTCTTCTTTTAATAGAGCAACAGATTTATTTTCCAGGTCAAACAAAGATCGTCTAGATTACGACATCAACTTTTCCTTCCATTCTTATGAGTTATCTGCTTTAAGGTGTCCGTTTTGTGTTATAGTAGGGAGTCAAACTTCTCTGATTTGTTGCCTTTTTTTCAGAGATGCCACAATATGTGATAATCAACCTCCATTGGACTAAAGTTTAAGTAATTTTCACATCCATCCATCCATTTTCTACATCCAGTGTACTGAAATTGTATTTCCAGTGTCGAGTCTATAAATGAATTGTTGAGGTTGTTATTTTCAACATTTACATGAATGTAAAAATCATTTTATCTCAGCTGAGCACTAAATTGGATAAAAAATCTGAGAAAATGAGTAGAAACTCTGAACAAGGGCCAGTTGAATGACAGATAACGACAAATAAAACTCCTGTTTTTGTGTTTTTCCAGTTAGGTTGTCTAAGGCTAAGAGTATAGCTTTCAACTTAATTTAAACTCAATGTAGGTCTTTGGTTGATTAAGATAAAAAAAATTTGTTAGAGTAAAACATTGCTGCCTATCCTCTTCTGCTTCTGCTTTCAGGATTCTGATAGTCAGGAGATTTCTGTAAACCAATATCAATATAATAATATACAAAAACGTTATTATATGTTTGTATCACGACTGAGAAAATTGCAGCAAATCGGTATTTCCGTACAACACTGTGTCAGAGTTCACTGTCTCATTTTCTGCTGACTGTGGTAACTTGTAGATTTTCCCATCACTGTTCTCATATCTCATAGTTATCCTGTAAACATTTCCTCACCTACCTTCAGAATGAGCCTCAAGGGTATGACAACAGTCTCTAACCGCTACAGATATCTTAAAATGTTTTCTGATGACTGTGTATGCCTCAGCCACAGCTGCAGGGTGCGACAGCATGGAAGAGGTTGTGAATTACTGTAAAGAACCGATAAAGACTGACCTTGATCTTGACACACACCCATCTGCTAGGATGAGACATTACTGAGGAAAACTCACTAGTGCGGCACTGACATATGAAATGAGTGTAAAATAATAATTGACACTTTCCAAATGAGAAGTTCCTAATAATAATAATAATAATAATTAATAATAATAATAATAACTTTTAGTGGTATTTCGTCTAATTTCAGATATTGTGGTTTGATGATGATGAAGATGTGTCATATGCTTATGCTTGTACTTATACATTCCCATAAAGTGACACAAACCACTCTCAACAGAGTTTTAACCTTCTGAGTCACAGATATGTCCCAAAGTGAGATGTAGGTCATGTAGTCATCTTTGGATCAGACATTTTAATTAATGCTTTATGCAAGTTCAGTGTCATTATCTTTGGTGGCTTGCACAAGGATCATTTACCTTTTTAAAGTAGCGATTACAAATGCAAACATGTGAATAAAGTGCCTTTTAGTTGTTCTTTAGCAGATCACTGAGAGTAGCAACAAAACAATTCAAACACTTCATGTTCAGCATATTTCTTGTCATTGGATATCATTAAAAATGTTTGTTTTTTTTCTGTGCCTTAATGCTTCATTGTCCCACAACTCTTAAAGAAAATACGGACTAAAATGTTGCAATGAACAAGGGTGCTGACATTTGTTATTGTTCATTAATCCCACATATACCACCCTGTTTCTTGTTGGTGGATGACACATGTATTATTCTGCTGCTGAAATTAGCTACAAGCTAAAAACTGCAGTGCTCAACTTGCTGATTGTTTTATTTCCTTTTAAATTTAATGCATGTGTTTGTGTCTTTACTAGCAGAGTCATGTAATGAGAAAAAGACCAGTGCAATGATCTATGTAATTTATTGACTTTATTGAGATTAATAAAGCTTTCAGAAATGCATTTTAAAGGCATTCTTTTTTTGAATGCATTTCTTTTGGTTTGTATGAGTTTTTTTTTAGATATACTTGTTAAGCTGCTTATTATGCAAATATCTAATGCGCCAACCACATGGCAGCAACTCAATCATTTAAGCATGTGACATGGTCAAGATGACCTGCTAAAGTTCAAACTGGGCATCAGAATGAGGAAAAAAGTGGTTTAAGTGTGGTGCTGTTGCTGCTGACAGATGTGCTGGTGTGAGTATTTGAGAAAATGCTGATCTACTGGGATTTTCTGCACAACAATGTCCAGGGTTTAAAGAGAATGTTCCAAAAAAGAGAAAATATCCAGTTAGCAATACTTCTCCGGGCAAACATACCATGTTGATGAGCTAGAGGTCGGAGAAGTATGGCCAGACTGCTTCGAGCTGATAGAAGAGCAACAGTAACTCAAATAACCACTTGTTACAACCAAGATAGGAAGAAAAGACAGACTACAGCAGCAGAAAACAATGGCTGCTACTCCTGTTAGCTAAGAACACTAAACTGACACTAAACCGAGGTTGCATTTCAAGCAGATTCCCCAAAACTGGACAATAGAGGTTTGTAACAACATTGCCTTGTCTTACAAGATTTCTGCTCTTACATTCTGATGGTAGGGTCAGAATTTGGCGTAAGCAACATGAAAGCATGGCTCCATCCTGTTTTGTATCAGCAATTAAGGCTGTTGCAGGTGGTGTAATGGTGTAGGGGATGTTTTCTTGAGACATTTCGAGGCACTTAGTACCAACTTAGCATCATTTAAACACCTGAGTATTGTTGCTGCCTATGCCCATCCTTTTATCCCTGATGACGGTGTACAGTGCATCATACAATGCTCTCATAAAGCTCAGATCATCTGAAACTGGTTTCTTGAGTTTGACAGAGAGTTCATTGTACTCAAATGGCCTCCAGAGTCACCAGATCTGAGTCTAATAAAGCACCTTTGGGATGTGGTGGAATGAGAGATTCGCATTATGGATGTGCAGCTGACAAATCTGTAGCAATTACGTGATGCTGTCATGTGAATATGGACTAAGATCACTGAAGAATGTTTCCAACACCTTGTTGAATCCATGCCACGAAGAATTTAGGCAGTTCTGTTGGAAAAAAGGGGGCCGAGTCCCTATTATTAACTATCAAGGTGTACCTAAAAAAGTGGAAAGTCAGTGGATTTCGCACAGGCTTGTCTACTGTTGCTTTTCAAACGAATAAAAGTGGTCAACAAGAAGAAAGCAGCTCGTGTGTAAAACATCACTGGACAAGTGTTGAGCCTGACACGTGACCTGCAGAAATGTACGTTCTCCCACAGACCTTTCTTCTCTGTTTCTTATCTCCAGTCTGATATACCACGCTTTGAAGAGTGCTTGGAGTTGATATGGGATAATTAAAACAAGTGTACGTGCTTTATAAAACATAGCTTGGTGTTCTCTTTAAGAAGAAAAAAACAATTTGAGGTAGGGAACAAACAGTTCCATGTGTACCCTTCCTGTTTAACAGAAACCAGCATATTTAGAAATAAGCAAGGATTTGGGTTTTTCTGTGCCACTCTCAACACATCAAACTAACACCTGCTGCACTTTGACATTTCTCTGCTGCTGTTAAAAGCCATACCAAAGCTACTGCACTTCTGATTACTAATGTTTCAAAAATGTTAATAAATCATTTTAAATCAGCAGTTCTCTTGTATTAAAACACAGAAACTGCCTTGTAACCTATGTTCAGATCCAGTAGCTTGAACGCAGATGTTTATTAAAATGGAAAAGTAATTTATTTTGCATCTGTCCTGCCAGGTCACATATCTCTGTTGTTTATCATGCATCTCTCTGGCTTCTCAAATTCCCCCTTAGTCATTGTGCTGTAGAAAGTTCCAGTCTTGTGTATTTCTTGTTAGGGGTCAGAGGCAGTATTGACCATTTCCTTTCTACTGCACAGTAATGTTGTTTTAAACCCTGAGTTAACCATAGATCGATCTGAAGAATGGGTGTATTTGGGGACTGCCATTCGTCATAGGGCTTGAAAGGGTTGTTTTCTCCTGACCCTGTCACCTTTGATGAATTCCCGTTAAAGGCTCCACTCTGGAAGGCACGGCCAGCATTTGCCTTGGCTCACGCACACTGCATTTCCTCCTCTTTCTCTTTTTAAGTTTGACAAGATACTTTTAATTGTGCCACAACCTTTTGTCCATAAAGGACATCATTTTAGTTTCTGTTTGTTTGTGATGGGTGGACCACACAAGGTTTTTAAAAGCTGCATTGGGAGAAATTAATTTTCTTAGCTTCTATTTTCAAATCTGCGATGTGGACGTCCTCTAAATGTCAGGGTGTTCCTCGGGGATGTGGGCCTGCCTTTGCACTTGTTTATTTCCAAGAATAGAGCAAGTCGGAAAACTCTTAATCTTCTCCATGTCCACAAACCACCCAGATAAATCTGTGCTTTAAATTTTAAGGGCATTCGTAAGGTTATAACCACTGTAATGGATGTCATCAGATACGATCAATAAGTTCCTGGAATATTTCAGAAAGCAGCAATACAAAGTACTTTCTATGAGTACAAAAAGACGCATTACTGAAATTTTGCAACAATGACTGACAATTGTCTCTGTAATGCTACTTCAGCAGTTTGTCAGGTTATTTCATCAGTCAAAGCAGCTTGTCCCCTCTTTCCTTCTCTTTCCTTCACTGTTTCCTTCTCTTTCTGTTTTCCATTTCAAGTGTAACTCACCCACCACTTCTATTTAAGTTGATTCAGGGGTCAATAACATTTACTGGTGTCTTAAATTACATTGCAGACAGTGATGAAAGAAACTGGTTAACACTCTTACCATGTCTCACACGAATTCACTGATGGACAATTTATCCACGGTGTTGTGGTCTGAATTGTAAAATTATCCAATTTGGCATTGGTTCAGAGTTAAAGTAATTGGAAGTGACAGACTACTTAAGACTTTTGCTCTTTTTGCTCTCATTCGTGTCCCCGGGAGGAAAAGACCAAACATTCTACATACAGTATGAGCATATTACCCACACACTCTAGGCTATAAGAGAAATAGTATGTTTTGTGGTTTAGATTCCAGTTTTCTCAGTTGATAGACATGGTGAGTACAGACAGTTTTTGCATCATAATCCATGTTTCAAGATTTCTAACATGAACCTCATTAATCCAATACCAAATCACGTTTTTTTTATAATATTGCATTTTAAACGAGCGCTAAAAGTGATACACGCACTTTTGTAGCTTGAAGATTACCGTGGTCTTATCTCAGGCCAGCTATGATTGATTGTTATGCTGCACTGCTTATAGCACATATTGTGATTCTTTCAAGCTTTTAAAGAAAAGAAGGAGGAACCCGAGTGCTGATCGCACAAATACTGTAATGTTAAAAGATCCAAAGCAGCTGTCTTGGTTTTTATAGGCATATTGAAGTTACTGCATTCCTGTGCAGTTCCTCTGAGTTAAGCTAGAGTTAAGGTCAAAACCCAATCTTTTACGTGCTCATACACACACAGATACACATGTGCATGTGCATCCACGCACACACACACACACACACACACACACACACACACACACACACACAGTCTCATGTTA
>VUQG01015855.1:0-12479 GCA_015106755.1 Etia nguti | reverse complement strand
CACACACACACACACACACACACACACCCTCTCTACTAATAAATAATTATCCTTCAGTGTGATGTGGCTTTGGTCCAAGGCCCTGCAGTTTATGTGAGCTGCTTTTAGTAAAAACAGTACCATATCCAAAATGGAAAAATTTCGGCCACATTTTATGCATTTAAAAAAAATTTTTTTTTAACCATTTTTACATTTTGACAATTACTGTTTCACCTGTAATTTTTATTCAGTCTAGTGCAGTGTTTTTGCGAGCAGCTGTCTTCTGACTTACTTATTTTCTCTCAACATTATTCATGTCTTGCATTTAAACTGTTGCTTCATCCAGTAAGTAACAAATTTTGAAAGTGTATATTTCTGAAAACAAATGAGTCAGAGTCAGAGTCAGAGGAGTCCAGAATGATAAGCATTTGTAGGAACGGCTCAGGTCACCAGTGCACTGACTAACATTTTCATTTTGCTGTTTTTGAACACATGTTTGAAAACATTTTTTATTTTCTAATTTTATTTGTAATTGCTCAGGTTTCTAGTTTGTTCTGCATCCTGAACACTGGACCTTTAACACTGACTCCCTCTTTCGTGCACATGTACGTGCAATCGATGAGAAACACTTAAATTTGAACAAAGAAGGAAGAACAACACCCTCTCATCTAAATGTGACATTAGTTAGAATCTACTCAGAAGTGCAGTCTGTGAAAACAATAAAAAGATTTGCAGTCTCAGCTGGCTGGGGAAAAGCAAGGGAGTCATCCTCTTCTCATCCTCTCTTGCTCCTCCCCTTCTTTACTGAGTTATGCAGTATTTGAGCCTTCAAGAGAATAAGGAAAGCCAGACATTATAGAGACAGAGGAACAAGGCACTGTTTATCTCACAGGCTCCCACTCCAAATCCACGGCAGGTACCCAGGGAGCCTGAAATTTGTCATCCAGATTTTGTTCAACAGTCAGTTATTTTCATTATTCACTTTCTCACAAACGATTGGAAGCATGGCTCCTGTAGCGCATTGTGACCACTGATGTCTGTTTCTGCAGAAGTATTTGCTCCATGCTTGTTGTTTCTTCAGATATTGTTTTTGTTACACTCTTAAGAGTTCATTAATGTTACTGTGATTTTTAATTTTTTTATTTCTTAGTTGTACCTTCTTTTGGAATACGATCACTACTTTTTTGGACTGGATTTTCTTGAACCTCCTTCGCTAATGTTGACCGAACCGTGTGGAGCCATGTCACTGGGCTCAGATGTTCGCGATCTGACCCTTTTACAACCTGCGCCTCCGGTGCCATCCTTACCAGGAGCTGGTGGCGGCTGTGGGATGCCTGTTGGCGGGGGCCAGTGGACCCAGCTGCTGGACCTCCACCCTGGCTCTCCATACAGCTCCCTGCCCTCCCATCATTCCCTCATCAAGCAGGAGCCTGGCTGGGGGACCGCTGATCCGATAGAGGACCCTCACTGTGGACTTGGGGCCTTCACAGTGCATTTCACTGGCCAATTTACAGGCTCAGGCCCCTGTCGGACCGGGGCCTTTGGAGAGCCACCTTCAAACCAGCCAAGAATGTTTCCCAATGGAACCTACCTGCCCAGCTGTGTGGACAGCCCTCCTACACCTAGGAATCAGGGTAAGCATGCTTACTGCTAATCCCTTCTGTGATTCCATCAATCAATAAAGTGTTTTGTTTTTTTAGAGACAGCGTCGTTCTATACTTTCATTAAATGTGCTCTTGATGTTTAAGAGGTTGTCAGTAATGTTGTGTCTGAGCAGGATGTCATGTTCTTTACCAGGTCATTTCAAATCACAAGTCTTTTGGCATCATTATTATTACCTCTCAGTTCTGGGTTTAATTAACATAGTATTGCATGTATACTTATCACATAAAAAATGTAAATATAAAAAAATAAAAATTGAGTCCTTTGACCACAGCTGCTGTTTGAGCAACTTTTTATACAAAACAGAAGATTAGTTTGGTTCTTATGTGGAATCGTAATTGAAAATAAAAAAACATACATTTTGTTTCAATGTTTCTATACAGGAGATAAGACATATCTGCCACTGTAATAAACAATACTTGCATTTTTTATCTGCTGGGGTACATTATTCAGTCAGGGGTTTTAACCTACATGTTTGCCTGCTGCTGAGGCTTTCAGAGGCAGTATGCATGGCAGTGAGGCTTCTTTGCCCAGCGCAAAGTAGTTCTTGATGAAGTGATAAAACACTCAGAGTGGTTTTCTGCAAGTTGCAGGAATCTGGGAGTTTGTGAGTCATTTTTCTTAGAAATTTATTGACATCCCTTTTGGACCTGACAAAGGATATCACTACTGTCCATACTGTGTGTGTAAAATAAACATCACATTCACTTTCCTTGTGTTTGCACAATACTTGTGTGCTACAGCAGAATACATCAAAATAGTTGCACCATTTTCGTTAAGTTTCTTTCCCCGTCAAATAACTAAAATGATACTAGAGAAATTTTTTCTCTCTCTCTCTCTCTCTTTTTTTTCTTCTTTCTTTACAAAGCATATACTACAGTAGCTCACATCAGTCCATCTGTGGTGTGTCTGCCAAATTTCTTTTTCCACCTGCCATAAATAATGCAACCACAAAGCCAAAGATAGATGGGGGGAAAAAGAATATGTTACAAGGAAAGAGGATTTAGTAGTGCGATGAATGTCTCCCTGCGGTAAGCCTGCCAGGGACTAAGAGCTACTATCAAGGGGATATAGATAACTGACCAGATACTGAAGACTTTGCAAGCTTCAGAATGTTGCAGTGATGTTTGAGATGATGATCTAATGACTCGAGCAGGCAAATAGGCTCATTTTATTTCCATCACCTCTCTTTTTTGTTTTTTGTGTTTTTTTCTCTCAGGTTATGGAGCAGTCGGTTTAGACAGCAATCCCAGTTACGGTCACACTCCATCTCACCACACTCCTCAGCTCTCCAGCCTGTCATTCAAACACGAGGAGACACTGTCACCACCAAACAGCATAGGTAACTCTGTACGCCCCGACGCCTTTTCACTGAAATGATCTGCAGACTGGAAGGCTGTCGTGTCACAGCAAGGTTATATAAGTAACCCATCATTTTTCATATCACAACAGAACCGCTATTATCCATTTCCCTTCATCTCTCCCCATCTCTGTCTGCACACATATTCATATATGCAGACATACATAAACACACTCTCCCTCTTGCTCTTCAAGCATACAAAAGGTTAATGATTCTGGAAATTATAACTTGAGGAAATGGCTTTATGCGACTCTGCTGGAATGTCAAAAACTGTCTAGGGACCAATATACTATGTGAACCTGAAAAGGACCAGTGGTTCTCAACGACCTGCTCTCTATTCTGTTTTTTTTTTTATCTCTTGCTGTTCGTGCCTGTCTTTGAAATGAACTCATATTTGTTTTACAAATATATTCAGGGTGTCTGGAAAAATGATTCAATATAATATCAATGGTTTATAAGCATTTACATCGCAAGAAAATAAATCTGGAACAGTGACGTATTGTGTGTAATATATAGTTTTAACCAAAAGCCCCCCAAGTTAATAATGTGTGTAACATTTTCTGTTTTTTTTTATATGTTAGTGTTTCACAGTTTCATGATCTTTTCTAGACTATCAGCTTTTCATTTAAAAAAAAGCATATTATTTGAAAATCTGAAAATGAAATTGATGTAAACACTGAATCCATATTTTAAACCAGCCTTTGTATTTTTTTTCTTTTGATTTAGTTGACCAGCAATTTCCAGCGCCTAATCCTATGTTCGGCTGCCATAATCCTTCAGACTCTTGTCCGAGCAGCCAAGCGCTGCTGCTGCGAAATTACAACAGGTACAATAATTTATCCCTGTATGAGTTTGTTTTTGCTTTATTTCCCCTTTTTTCTGGTCCTCAGTCATCAGTTAATGTCAGATTCTTTCCACTGACACCATATGCAGCTTGCTCACTTGCTGGTAATTTTTAGAAGTGTGAACTCTCCCTGATCCCACATTAAGCCCCGTGTTTGCCTCTACAGCGTCTGGGTTGTGAATCCTAATTTGTTCTGAGGTTAAGTGCTGCCCACTGGTGCTCAGCAGGCCAAAACAAACACTTAAGTGATCTACTGCTGATGTGTCTCAGTCCACCCTCAGGAAAAATGAGGAGAAAAGTAAAAGAGACAAGTTCAGTGAAAGCGAGAGTTGTGAGAGTGGCGGTGAAGCTGCCACTGAAAATCTGCTTATTTGAACCTGCGGACGTGTTTCTAACTTGTTTTCGTTTGGATGGAAAACATCTCAAAGGGTAAATTAGGATGAAATTCTTCAAATGCCGGCCTGCAATGTTGTTGAAGAAAAGGAACATGTACAACTCAAATACTGGGACGGCAGCTGATAAGAACGGGGAAGACTGCACTGTTGTTAGAGCTATTGCATGAACTGGAAACCCTCAAACAAACACGCACACGGGTGTACGCGCTCATACACATGGTGTATATATGTCCGATATCAGTGAGTCTTTGCACAGTTTAACATAGTTCAGAACTGATTAGTGAGCCATCGCAATCCTTCCCTCAAGGACTTCTCAAGGAATGTAGTCCAGAATTCCCCTGAAACTGTTTCCCGCCATTAATGATACCGAGGACAGAGTGATGTCATCCACGGGTCCAGGGTGTACTAGGCACAGAGGTTCTCACCCCCACAAGAGTGCACAATCCCATCTTCAAGTGTGCGAGTTTGTGTGCTGTATTTGTGTGTGTCTGTGTGAAGTAGTGTGATCTGCCAAGGTAAAGAATGGCTCAGTGCCTGTGTCTTTTAATGAGGCCAGTGAGGAGTGTGGTGGGTGGACAGCATGTGTTAATAAGTGAACCATTTGGACTTCCCCTGAATGAAACATCTTCATTTTATGTGCGAGGGAAGAAAACTGTCAGGAGGAATTCACAGTAAATCTTGTCTGTGATTATTAATTTCAAGGTTATTTCCAAAAAGTAACCAAATAATAAAGAAGACAAAAAACTGAACATAGCCTATAAATTACTTTCCCCTGGTTTCCTAACTCTGCTGTAAGTGCAGTGTTAACCCTGTTAATGCTGTATGCTGTATGTTTTACTCAGTGATAACCTGTACCAAATGGCATCTCAGCTGGAGTGTGTAACATGGAACCAAATGAACTCCCTGGCATCATCTCTAAAGAGGTGAGACTTTGTTGCTTTTTATTATTTTTGACACAATTTGCTGCAGTTTTTAGTCTTCACTGGTGCTTTCTTTATGTGCAGTCTTTCACTTCTAATGCATGCTTAAAATACTGAGTTGAGTATTTGCAAGTTGTCTGATTTAGGCTACTATAAAGTCATTCAAACTTAAAAAAAAGGAAGAAAGAAAGAAGGAAAACAGAAAGAAAGAAAGAAAGAAAGAAAGAAGGGGTCATTTGTGCTAAAGAATGTGACATGAAGCTTTCCTTGCTCAAAAAATAAAGAAATGTCTCAGATGAAGTTTATGTAGGATCCCATCACCTAAATTTACAAGCTGAGTGAGAAAATATATCTTCAGGGCCCTGGATATATTGTTAGAGGCATGCATGTTTAAGGATTGTTTGGAAGAGAAGAGGAGAAAAGCTTTTGCTCAAGTTGGAAATCCCTCAGGAAACATGGCATTTATCTCCTACCTACTTCGCTGTTATAATTAACTTGTAATTTTGAAAAATATTTTGTTCCTACCTTCCAGCGGCCATCCAACCAGCTATGACAGTGACCCCATAGCCCCACCTCCACCCATGCTTGTCAGCACCCAGTACCACATACACACCCACGGCGTATTCAGAGGACTTCAGGTTAGTCAGATTTGGTCACACATATGAACAAAGACAGAAAATGAACTTCGTCAGTGTAAATCCTTCTCCTTTCCTCTTAAAGGATGTCAGACGGGTATCTGGTATCGCTTCCCCTGTTGCGAAGACTTCAGAGGCCAGTGAGAAGAGACCGTTTGTGTGCGCTTATCCCGGCTGCAGCAAGAGATACTTCAAACTCTCCCATCTGCAGATGCATGGCCGCAAACACACAGGTGGAGGCTGATTAGAACATGTGGAATCATTTGTCCCCACTTTGAAATGTAATGACTTTAGGTTTCGATGATGTCAGCGATGGTTTATACTGGTGGTTTGTATTGCAGGAGAGAAACCTTACCAGTGTGATTTCACAGACTGCGGCCGCAGATTCTCCCGCTCTGACCAGTTAAAGAGACACCAGCGCAGACACACAGGTAGAGTGGTGTGAAGCTAGTATATCTAATCCCACATTCCACTATAGATAGGTACATCAGGTTTCCATTTTGGACAATAAATTTTAAAAGTAATTACTTAAAGGATTTTGAATTTCCTGGTAGTGTGGAGGAGGCAGTTTGGAATGATTAATGAATATTTTTTGAAGCGAGAAATGAGTCATTGTAATTAGTGTTTCATTATTTATAAAATCCTGGCTGCTGCCTTTATTCTCCTTTTAACTCTTTTTTCTTAAGCTTCTTACTGCTTTCTATAAATATAGCAGCCATCATTATTGCTTCAAGAACCCAGTAATCCGTAAACTATATAATCCAATCCTGGAACGCCAAAAAAATTAAATATTTAGAAATTAATTCACTACAAGAAACAAATCATTTTTCTAGGTATTGTGATTTTGTATTTATTTAATTGATAATACTGAATGCTGCATAACCAGAGTGATCAATTATAATCCATAAATGCTAAAATTCCAAAATCTAGAATGAATCTAGAGTAAATTTTCTAACATTTTCTTAATAGCAATTTTTAACCATTTAATCTTACACTTAACTTCTGACCCTCTCCTCACCGTTTCCACACTCATTCATGTTTCTGATGGCGCAACAACAACCGTCATCTCTGCGTAGGAGTGAAGCCCTTTCAGTGTGAGACGTGTCAGAGAAAGTTTTCACGGTCAGATCATCTTAAGACGCACACTCGGACTCATACAGGTAAAACAAGTGCGTATACCTTTATTTTCTACTTCTCCATTCGAATTGATTTTTTTTTTTTTTTTTAATTTAAATGATTTTTAATTTACACACAATAAGTGCCTTCACTGAATTCATTCTAAAGCAATGCTTTCTCCTGTTTTTCCCTTTTTTTTGCGTGTCCCCTCCTTGTCAGGTGAGAAGCCCTTTACATGCCGCTGGTCCAACTGTCAGAAGAAGTTTGCCCGCTCTGACGAGCTGGTGCGCCACCACAGCATGCACCAGAGGAACCTGACCAAGCTGCAGCCTGCCATCTGAGCGGCAAGAGGAGGAGGAGGAGGACAAAGAGGAATGTGACAGTATGTTGTGCCAGATAGTAGAAAAAGACGCCTGGATCCTGGTCAGCGGTTATGGTGCTTTGCCAGACTTGCTGAAGTGGCGAGCGCAGCTGATGCCTGCGTCAACGTCAGGACTCACAGATGATCCTCAAGGTCTTCAAGATGCACTTCAACTACTACTAGCAATAAAAGTGCCATTTTGAGAGGGTGTAACGCCACAGTAACGCTGAGCCAAGATGTTTGTTTTTAACTTTGTGAGATGAGGAAAATATTGACATACTATTTTGAATATTTTAAGACACATGCACTGGCTTCTTCTTTTATTTTTAAAATGGTCTCACCTCTTGAATCTGCTGGACATTGTAAACTGGATTTAGAACAACTCCTCAGTGTTTGTCCGTTAAGTTGAACACAGAGAATCTTTGGTTGTGGGAATGTCAGCATCTTTATCTTCCTAAAGTGTACATTAGACTGCCCAGATTGCTTTGTATATACTTCATGTGGTGCATTTGCTTACAATATATGGTGCCTTCTATATTCTTGTGCATTTATAAAATCTTGAGTCACATCAGTGCACGCTTGTGTTGGTGAGAGACAAAGGAGGTGTGGGTGTTGTCAGGTTAAGAGGCCACCTATGAGACGTGGTGGGGGTGACAGTAAAACAGCACCCCTCTGTGACTCTGACAGGGTGCAAATCTCACCCTCCTAAATCTCAAGCACACATCTTCATAACTAGGAACATCTGGAGCCCAATAAATCTCATTAGAAAAGACACATACCTCAGTGTCAGCAGGCCTCTCTCCACTGACTGCCCCCTTCTATGCAGGCTGGGCCCCAAAATGCACACATGCACACGCTTGAGTTCTTGCTGTACATAATAGCCTGCAGTTTAGAACAGCACTTTACACCTTTTATCCACATGATGGCAGTGTCATCCTTTCTCGTCTTGCAAATGGAACTTATACTCCGAGTTCTCGACTGTGACTAAATTTCAGATACTGTTTATATTTACCACCTCAGCCTGAAGATGTCCAATTTATTCTTGCCTGTCGAGTATCAGTACAGACTATATTTTGGTCCATGAAATTTACATGGTTTGGATAGAATGTGTGTTTTTCAGCTTATGTGCAAATCTCGAGGAAAGGCGATGGGATGATTCAGCTTCAGCAGGTGTGTTAATAAAATATGACTCAGTGTGGGCAGAAAGTGTTGTTGCATGGCTCATAGTATGTTTTAACTGTTATCAGTATGCTCGCATATGGAAAGCACAGTGCACGTTTAAAGAAGACATTTATTCAACAGAAGCTCCAAACAGAGTACAGTATGTACCTGCACCCGTATGTTTTCTTTCTCTTTTCACGGCAGCCCTTTTACACTTGACGAATTAACAAAGATTAAAATGCCTTTCTCCTATTTCAGGGTCACAGACGGCTCATTTGAAGTGCAGATTCAGGTTGTTTTCCAATTCCCATAATGGCAGGGAGGTAGTATCTCTGTGATGTTTTTTTCTGCTTCTTAATCCAGTGCACTTTGATTAAGAAGGGCCCGTCTTTGTTCTCTCTCAGCGGGGGTGTTGTGGATTGCTGGAAGATCAGAGGGACAGAGTGAAAGACAGAGCTGAACATTTTACTCACTTCAGTTCACTCTTTACTGGATATTGGCAAGGCTTTGTGGAGCATGAGGTTCTGATGCTTTAAATGTCCTCAGTCTTTACTACCAATGACTATCACACTCACTCAGATCTGTGCCCTGTACACTGATCTTCTGCATTTCTTTGCGGGCGTGTGTACTACCCAAATAACACGATAAATGTATGCACTCAATCCCATCCTGCCAAATGTTACCCCCAGTCTGAATGCATGAACACACACATAGGCGTACACACACTCACTCACGCACACGCCACCAGATGCCCCCTCAGCTGTACTGCTGGCAGTTTGCCTTTAAGGGGTGTCGGCATGGGTAATCTCAGGTGACGTACACCTGGTAATGCACAGCCCAAGACATCTGTAGGACAGCAGGCCTGCTAGCTTCACAGCCTCCACAGCCACATGCAATGTCCCAAAAAGGTTTCTATCAAAAGTAAAAGTTATTTAAATTCACTGTCACAAGAAAAGCAAAGGAAAAGGTGCCTTTTTTCATGATTTAGTTTTATGGAACAACAAGACATTTTTTGTAGTTGGTTTAAAAAGGAGTGGTCTTATTTTTCAGTATGTCATTCGGTGAAGTCCCAGGTGCTCCCAACATCAGCATACATTTCCCGCTGCGTTTCTTTGGGCCAAAAGACGTTATTTAACCTCCAGGAACTGGAAAGGTCAATGCACATGTAGCACACACAGGCTCCTAGGAGCCCCAAGGGATTGTTAACAAGGTCAACCCTCCAGAGAGACAACTCAGAAGGGTTACAAGGAGATCCGCATGCAAAAACAATGCTGTGCCAACAGGAGGCGCTGTCAGGTAATGTTCACATGTTAAGTGAAGCATGCTGTTAGTTTTATTCCCAGACAGCTTTCTCCCCCTCCCTTCGGGCTAGCTCTCTGGTGCAGAGCTGCTGCTTCACAGTCTGAGGGGGTCTAGGGGTTCTTGGGGGTATTCCCTGTAGTAAAGCAGGGAGCCTGAGGGGCTCTGGTATGTAGGAGCTTTGGGAATGCAGAGGCCTTGGGGGGCCTGGAGCTCAGATGGGGCCTACAGGGTAAACTTTCTCACTCAGGGAGCAGAGATGGAGCAGATACAGAAAGACAGCGAGGGGAAAACACCTTGAGAGGAGTCTGTTAGACATGCAGGCAGCAGCCGGAAAGATCCCATGAGGGTACACAGACACGGGAACAAACACACACTTACATATACCCTAACCACAAACCAATATGCGGGACAGCAAAGAGAGACAGATAGCACGTTTTATATATTCACGTTCTCATCAGAAATTTCATCTTTTATCTTCCCATCATTTCTCCCTCCTGCTGTCTCTTCTGTGCCACGGGAAGATATTAACGTCTAACAGGATTAGATGTGTCTCTATCATGTGATCTAGAAGCTCACAAACCAACTCATGCCCCCTGGGGGAACAGTGGGATGGGAAAGACCTTGTCTCCCCTCTCCATCCCAAAGGTATCCAGATGCTGGGACGTGGGGAGAGAAACCCACAGAAAGAGAGATGAAAATGTCGACAAATGGAGCGAGAGAGTCATTTTGTCCAAAGATATCAAGTCTCACGGGGACAGCATTGTCTCCACCCTCACTGTGATGAATTTCAAAACAACTCAACTGCGGGCCACTTTGCCCGCCTTTTAATTAAAACTTGAGAAGTTTCTCTCAGTGTATATCATGTGAGATATGCTACAGCTTGTCAGAATGTGTGGGTGACTGAAGAAGCCATTTAAAATCTGTTTGAAACTGATTTCGAGTCTTCCTGACCTCAGTCCAAAAGGCTCCCATTTCTCCTGAGGCAGTTACAATTAGTTACCAACTCACTAAGTTTATGGTTCCTAAATTGAAATATATTGCTCTTTAAAGCCTTCTCTCTAATTGTGTAGTCATTAATTGCTGATTCCCTATCTACACTGTGTTGATGGGCACATAAAAACTCATGGTGATAGATGAGCACAAGTGCAGTTCTCAAAAAAAAAAAGACAGGGTGTACGTCTTGTTCTGTCTAACCACCACTAGGAGGAGTAAAGTCCTCGGATAATTCTCTTTGGTAAAAGAAAAGATTGAGGTATTCCTATCCAAGATTCACTGTCCATAAGTAGAAACAATTCATTAACCCACATTTACAATTAAATACGATCACACGAATTGCATGACAGAAGTAATGGCCTTTGCATGAGGGCAGTTCCCTCAAATCAGCCTAGACAGGAAGGAAAAAATATATTTCTGTAGTCATCTGGATGTTTGAAATGTCTTCACACACAAACAATTCCTCACACAAAGCTGTTTGTACATATTAGCCTGAATAAGTCTGGTGGAAAAATCCTGAATACTGCTTTTTTTTAAAAATATATTTTGGCCAAAAAACATCATATAAAGACATGCTGAATGTTTTACATAGTGGAAAGACTTAATTATGTGATTTAAGTGAGACTGAGGATGATTGGATGTTTTAATGTTCATTATGACGAATGGAGGGATGCGTTCTTTCAGTGAAATGTCCATTTCTGATGAGTTCTTCTAGAAGAATGATTGTGGGAGATTTCATTTGGTGAGCATGAAACTGAACACAAAATTCTTTGTGATGCAGAGTTAAAAGTTCAGAAGTTGGTGGTAATGCCTGGTACATTTCACTGTAGTTAAGTTCACTGTAAGTAAGTTCATGTTGACTGGACACTTTATATATGTATATTTTTTTCATTAGTATATCTATCCCCATCGACTGCACAGCTTGTGTGTACCCAGGAAGTAGGTGTGATAGTTGTATCAAACAATATATAATCATAAGAACAATGTTACTATTCTAAATGTTATGTATCCTTTTTAACAACATCTTTGTTTACAGCAAATATTTAGTCTAATAAATACAGAAATGAATATATAATAATCCCATCCTTTGAGCTGTCACATTAAACCACAGTATCATATATATAAGCTTTCTCTGAAAAGCTAAATAATGAAAAAAAGTTGGACTTTTTCGCCTTTATGCCTGTTATTATATAATGGGCATAAAGCTTGTTATGAAAGCTTCAGAACGGGATGGGTCAGATGTCCCAAAGATCATTACAAACAACACCCTGGGCTATAAATCCCCAGGGTGGAAGCAACAAACACAGGACATAATAGACAAAGATGAGGGAGCATACATTTGGATGAAAAATAGGGCATCGTGATTATAAGAGTCAGAGAGGAGCAGGGGAGCTAAGGGGCATTGGATGCTATGCATACTTCGTTATGGTGGCTGTTTAATTGTAGCAGTCATTTTGGCTTTGGAACTGTTAATTGCTGATATGGAAATAGAAGTGTGCTATAAAAAAGCTCTTTAAGAGGAGATTGTTGGTGGACACTTGGAAATTGTATTGGATCGGAAGGGTGGGTGGGGGTGAGGTTGTAGACATTAATATGTTGCACTTTATGACCCTCCTCTCCCACTGTCTCCACCCTGTTTTCACCCAGAGGGCTCATTATTGTCAGAGGAGAGGGGCTGATCTACGCAGACACTCATATGAGAGCCGTCTGAAGGCATTAATGTGCACACACTCCCCCAGTGTGAATGACTA
>VUQG01015852.1:79280-92038 GCA_015106755.1 Etia nguti | reverse complement strand
CACAAATATTTGAAAAAAAAAAAAAACATAAATAAAAGAAAAGATGGGACTGGTTCAACCTGATTCCTGTCGCATAGCTGCCACAGAAGCAAATTCTCTTGATCCTTCTTCGTAGTAATACAGCGATATCTGCGGTCTGTCACAAAGTCAGGATCTACTCATATGCTATTATATTGCCAAGCAACTTGATATGTTATAATAGGTTTTTATTCACCCTATGAAAAGGAGTAGTTTCGGTGGTGTTGGCCTATAAAGCATCTGGCTATGTCCTGTTAACAGTACTTCAGCCAGTTTTGTTCTGTGTCTGTGCCAAAGTTTCTCTGCCCATTTCTTGTATTGGAAATATAAGACAGAATAGGAACAAATTATGGCTTCTACCAAAATCTGTGAAGGCCATAACAGCTTATACACAGTGAAAGAAAATATTCTAGTAGAGCAGATAGCACACAGAAAAGAGGCAGGAATTTGGATCAGCTTTTGAATGTACCCAAGTAGATATATATATATATGTGTGTGTGTGTATATGTGTATATGTGAAGTCTTCATTCTGGTTTGCGACTTTATGTTTTGTTGCTGCTTCAGGTAGCATGTTGAATTTATGGGAAAAAATGACAATTTTCACACTTGTTGTTGTTTAATACAGCATTCATTGTTTCATGGTTGTCATCATTGTATCGTGGTAGTATCTGAGAGAATTTGGTCACTTCCACCTTTGTTCCTGAGAAGTGGGTTACTAAATAGATACACAAGTAAACGATTCCAGACAGAATAATGGTAGTAATGACAGAAATCCATCTTGCACTCTACATTGCAGCCTATTAGCTCTCACAGTTTAAACTCTGAATTAGTATTGTTTTATTTCAACGTAACACTTGTCCTTTTACTTAATTGGTGTCCGTTGAAGAAAAGTCACAATTTTCTAAATGTTCACTCTCCAGAAGAAATACTTTACATGCAGTGGACATGTAGGAGTTCTGTAATGGCTACACCTTTATTTTTAGAGGTACTAGTTTACAGATTCAAACTGTGCTTGTGGGTGACTGCTCTTTTCACTACCCTGCTGCTCTATATCAAGTCAAAAGGGGATTCTCGAATAATTACTTTAATTAGACTCTTTATTTAATCCATAAATGCTCAGTGGGTCAGCAGTCTCAGAGCATTAATTTGGTCCTTCTCACTCACACACATAGAAAAATGACCTAAAACTTGTTCTACAAAAAAGATTTGGACAACATACAAAGTTATTGTTCTTTAGAAAACAAAGAAACAATTATAACAGTCTCTTGCTATGTATTATATATGTTATTTTTGAGGTGGTCACAGTTTTCACTCATGCCAAAAATAAATTGGACACTTAGAAATTCCATACTGTACTTGTGCTTTTCAGTTGTGGCCCCAGACACGGGTAGTAAACATTTCAGGTGAAGTGCAGGATTTGCAGGGGATTGATAGTCTAGTTAAATTTGTTTTAAAATAAAAGCAAATTTGGCCTTACCTGTTGCACATTCCCACATTGTCTTTGCCTCAAATTGTACCTTGCTAACTTTCAAATTGTGTTTTCATCTAGTACACTGAATTTATTTTGATGTATTTATTTCATGGACATGCAAAATGCATTTTACCGATAAACCTTTTTGTACAATAGTTGGAGTTTAGTAGATTACTCAAAGCACATTACTACTGAATCAACATGGGCCTCCAAATTTAAATTATATATATTCAATATACAGTATTTTACTAAGTCACATTTCCTTTTCTAAAAAGGCTAACTTTTTTGCATAATGAAATTCATAATATCACAATAACTTTGCTGGATAATTTGCTTGTCATCATAAGGTTTATAACTTTGTATTTTACAAATAAACATACAGAAAACCCCCTAAAAATAACTGTGTAATCAGGTTGGTTTCACGTGTCCCCAGGAGGTAGGTGAATAAAAGCAGACATAAAAGTCTAGTGGTTGTTCCCAACCTTGATTACGTTTCTTCTATTGTGGAGTGCCAGTCTGGCTGTTGAGACAGAGATCAGACCTTTTTAGATGTAGGCTTCCTCAGTAGCAGGGTTCTGATTCTGGTTTTCTGTCTGCTGGTCTGGACCATTTTCCTGAGCCTTCACCAGTACCAAAGGTTTGATCATCATCCGCAGACGCTGAGAAGAAGATCGGTACCACAGTTAATATCGTGCAACTAAAAAACCCCTCATCACTGGTCCTACCTAGGAAATTGTTATACTTCATAGCTGAGAAGTCTGTGTTCAAATAAATAAGCTGTAACAAACCACACGAGCTATGCAGCTGTGAGCTTAATGGATAAATGACTTTAGGCTTTGAATGTAAACATTCTTCTGCTGGATGCTATGAGGGGAAATGTGTGGACTTTCCAACCTGAGATAAAGTTAGATGAATTAATATACCTTTACAAAATGACTCCTACTAATGGCACCAACAAACTTCCGTGGGCCAAACTCACTAAACATTGGTGAATTTTTAAAAAATGCTCTCAGCTATGCGAGGTTGGAACACGGCTTTGCAGTCGACATTTTATGGAGTGCTTGTGAAACTAAGTGTTCGACTGGGTGCAGAGCACTAATCAACTTGCTGATTGCTACAATTAGACAATCAGCCATCAGCTGTTACCGCAGAATCTGACGCCTGCACATCGCCTCTGATAGCCTCTGTTCCACTGTCTGCAATTATCGCCCATTTATTCTGTCAGTGGTGACTGTAAAGCTATATCTGTCAGAAGAGAGTAAGAGACTATCTGTAAGTCTATTTATTCGGCTCACTGTGGTTGACTGCAAATCAAGAAGTTGTTCATGTAAATGGTATGCCAGAAAAGGTATTATCGTACAGTGATCAGTAACATCAGGTCAATAAAAATGCAGCGTGGCACTGCCCTGCGTATAAACGTCATTTACCAAGAACTTCATGGCTGTTGTATGTCATTGTCAATGTTACAACACACAGCTATAAGAAATTATTTAACAGAACTAATTAAAAATCAATTTCACTAATCCTTTTATCACTGCTCTACTCTTCATGACAATTTACTACTTTGCCCAGCATGCTAGTGTGTTTCATTCATTATAAAACCATTGAATTACAGTGGTGCCGTACAGTTTTAATGCACGGATGCAAAGTCACACTCGCTATGCTCAGCATTTTCCCTTTCAATGTGAAGCGTCTTTTGGCTGCTAAATTACAAAATTAATTACAAAACACAGCTGCAAGCAGCAACGAGGAGGCCAAGCAGTTCAGCAGGGTACAGTCACAATGTCAGTTTGATCTGATTATGTTAAAGGTGTAGCTGTTAGCACTGATTGAAAATAGAATGTCTTTTTACCATTTGCATGGCTTCTAGGGACTCAGAAAAAGGTGCATAGTGCATACACCAAGACTGATGTTAATTTATCAAAGACTTGCTATGCTACAGTAGAATTTCCTTTTTCATGGCAATTGCCTGCAAGGGACAAACAGAATAGTCAAAATCCATGTGATAACTTTTGAGAGGGTTGTTTTGAAGATCACCTCTGACAATTTTTGTAGAAAAAAATGTAGCCTGTATTTCTTTTAATCCTTTCAATGAAATCTCTATGATGGTTGCATCAATTATGTTGACGTGACAAGCAGACATATCCTGGCTTTGGGGACTTCCAAAGACACCACACAAAAATTCTTCTTTATGGCCTATATCTCTCTCATCCAACATCATAGAAAAACAAAACACTACATTTGTGAAGTACTAAGAGAAAACTGATCAGTTCTATAGCTTTATACTAAAAACTGCAAGTTTGTGCCTTCTTATAGGCTTTGGCATAGCTTGTAGTAATAATAATGGTCACATATGTAAATTCCCAGCAGATGTTGATGAAATTTCAACAGTCTTTTTGTTATAGGACCTTTTTGTCTAAATGTCTTGTTCTTTTTTTCACTGAAATGAGGCACTAGGAGACCTTCTTGGGCATAAGAAAAACTCAGCAGCAGTTCTGTGACAATCAACCTGCTTGTCTGACACTTTGTATTGTGTGTAACTCCACACAAGGTTAGAGTAGTTTGTGCAGCCAGACCTGATGAATGGACGACAATAGAGCAAGCATAGGCTGAAATAGAAGCCTTCTGTGCCTAATGATTGACTCTGATTACGTTTTTCTGTTTTTATTATTATTATACGACCATCTTCTGGTCAGATGACTCAAAAATGTGTTTTTCCTGCATTGCTGGCTGTGTTTCAAAAGTGCCTCCTATCTCCTTTACCTAATCATGTTTCCTTGAACTCAAGGACATTTTTATCAAGGTCAAGGTGGGTAGGAGAATTCATAAGGACTTAGGAAAAGAGAAAAACAGTGCACTGAGAATAAACATCCTTATGCTAGAATAAGCAATTATGAGATGTCCCATGTTGATGATGTGTTTTGCTAGGGTGAAACTACAATCTCCCGAAGGACCAGAAAAAGCACATCATAGCACATATTAGAAAGTTATAGTGATATTAAGATTCTTTGGAATCCAAGAGTAGCTAATTTGGCTCATTTGTGTTTCAAAAGTTATGTGCTTAAACATACCGCCAAATCTGAACCACTGGTGGCGCTAGAACACTCGAGGCAAAGCCATTAAACTCGGTAAAAAGAATCAGGGAACTAACTGCCAGTGGACAAAGAAGAAGAAGAAGAAGGAGAAAAGAAGACTACTGGTCCCTGCACAGGTTCTCTGTTTGGCCCTTAATTATAATCCTTTCATAGTACTTTCAAAGCTGCCAATTATGAAAATAATAAAAAGTAAAGGTGATAGAGCTCATGGGTTAGTATATTCTGGTAAAGCAGACTGCATCTGTGGTGACCTAAATATTTATCAAAGCTTCTGTACATGGTTAAAATGGATCTTTCACTAAATCCTTTGGGCTTGTATTTTCCTTTATCTGCATATAGGATGGCCTTACATCCTGTATGAGGTAATATCAGTTTGGCTTGTGCAAAAAAATCATGCATAATAAGTAATCCACTTGAAACACTCAATGTGGCTTATCCAGCTACAGAGTCCAGGCTAAAACTACTAGATGTGTGAAAAGCTCAGAGGTGGGTATAGTGATGCATTATACGCTGGTATATCTTTAGCTACTTGTCAGCAGTACACTTTAAACACAACGCCATCCCACTTGCTTTCTTAACTTGAAAAGGATTATAATTTTTGTAGTTTAAAGCAGGCAATTATAAATTTGTGAAATACAACAAAAAAAAGTCAAATATTAATATATTTGTCTTACCTCTTTGTATGTGCCTTTGAGTGTGAGGAACATGTAGCCCATGTAGCCAGGGATGAGAATCATGGAGGAGAGGGCCATGCACCAGCCGACCCCCTGACCCCAGGCAGGGAACACATAGTCGCCCATAGTGAGAGGAACCATCTGTATTGCACTAAACAAGAAGACTCCCTGTACGCAAGAGGAACAAGAGAATTGAACTAATTATGCTTGCAAATATGCTGCCAAACGTTTAAGCTGAGATAACAGTTTTGCAAATTGTTGTACTATTTCCTATATTTTCTTATACAGATGTGGTTTGGACACACTATTGCATGATGGTGCTTAAATGCAAGTTAACACAAGCATTAAATCAAGTGTTGGTGAAAAGAAATAGGCTGCAGCCATCAAGCTGACAGAGAGCAATCATCAAAATGACACCAAAACAATGGTACAGTTTTTCTTATATGTATTGTTCCAGGCATTTGCAATATACAGAGTGCCTTCAAACAAAATACTGACCACAGTGGAGTACTATTTTTCTGTTCTGTTCTGTTTTTGCTTGAAACACTTACAGCCACAATGAGTGGAGTAAAGACAACCCAGCAGGCCTTCCACCACAGACAAGGTCTGTAGCCAATCATTTCTTCAATGTTGTCATAGAATTTGTTCACACCTGGAACCAAAAAAAAAAGCATTATAATTGCTGTTTTTATCCTTATGTCACTGTAGATTTAAATGTTTCCCATCTGACATCAAAGCTTGGCATTTTAGCGCCACCAAATTGGCAGCTAAAAGACAGAAAACACTTACTGTTCTAAGATGGAGAAAAAAAACTTTTTGTTTGGCTCACCATAGAACCATGAGATTGAGATACATTCGAAGAAGACCAAGAAGAGCAGGGACATCCCACTAGCTGAATAGTAATCAAACAGCTTAAACACGTACAGTCCACCCTGAAAACAAAGGCAAAGAACGTGATGAGAAGGGAGAAATAATGGAAGAAGCACTTACAGGCGTGTGCGGGACAGTATTAAACCAGTGCAGTGAAGTAGCAACAAGAGTGAGAATAAATGGTTAAACATCCAACTGATGAACTCAGAACTCTAATTGGATTCTTTGTGAAAAGCTGTGTTTCTCCTACTGTGCGGTGCACATAGTACCAATATGGCTCAAATTTCTACTTAAAAACAGTGCCAGTCTTTAGTGCCTTGCAGCTATAAAGTCATTCTAGGGACCAGCTCAAGAGGACTTCTTGGAGTTTGTCCATTTCTACATTTTGAAGCTTGATATACTTCATACTGCCCGGAACAGCGATTAGGATAACTGCCATAAAATAACGTGCTGTGCATGTAGCATGACGGAAATCCAATGTGACTGGAATAGAGGGACGGCGCAGGCTCTTGAATTGTCATAGCTCAAAAGATACAGAATCTTTTATTGCATATTACTGAAAATTTGGGGGGTTTTCTTGCCTATTGTTTTGTTTGTCTTGCATTTCAAACTGCTGCAAATCTTTGAAGTGTTTTTAGCTTAACTGCCATGTTACCTGAGGGAAATTACTCAGTGTGTGTCAATAGAGGAAGCAGAATTTAGAATTCCAATGTGTTCAAATAAACTTTGATAGCTAAATATCTATGTGTAAACAATAGTTGATAGAACTGTGTTAAGCCCTCAAATGGCATTTTATTACACAAATCTGAAATTGATGCTAAAAGCAGCATAGTAGAAAAGAAAAATGATTAAGTACAATGACATTTCTCTTCAACAGACTAAAACACCGATTTTAATTACAGTCATAATTGGGTTAAAACAGCTCTTGTAGATTAAAATGGGATTAAAATAGCACACTGTGCATAAGCCCCAGGAAAATGTGGTCTTACACACAGAGGTCATTCACTCATAAATGAGCTGTGACTAATACTGAAATGCTAAGACTGAAAATTATTGAGGAAATAATAAAATATACTAGCGATTTTGGAACTGGTGGAGTGCTACCAATAGTGAAGCTTTTGAATCACATTTGCAGAGTATGGCTGCCCTGAGAGTACAACAATAGCAGCGAATGTGGGGTCAGGAGAAACAAAGGGCTGTTTTCCTTTGGGGGAAGATGAATGTGCTCCGAGAGTGAAATCAGCAGACAGTCCGAGTTTAAAGGTGACATTTTAGAAGCTTATGAAGTGTCTAAAAAGGCTCGTTCACTAAAGAGAATGAATGTGTCGAGAAAACTTTGGGATAATCGCCTCCTCGGACTATCAGTTTACTTTAATAAATTGTTTGTGACCTTATGATGTGATTAACAAAGCACTGGGGTTCATCCTCCTTGAATATGCACAGCAGTTTCAATTTAAATATAGAAAATGGAGAGAACATGTACTAGACTAAAGCCATTTTATCATTTCTCAAGGATATGTTGATATGATATGTAAATCAGAGCCCTTAATGACCATATCACACCACATGGGAGTCTTGCTAGTAGATGTTGGGGGGGGATCTCTTTTTGTACTGGAGTAAATACCAAATATTGTGAATCAGTTTGGCATGTTAGTCTCAAGAATTAGACCCTATGACCGTTTTACATAGTGTAAAGATGAACCCAACAAATGCAGGCCTAGCATTGATCAGGTTAATGTCTGGTTGTTGTTAATGTTTCCAAAATGGCAAGAGCAGGGATATAAAACTAATTTATATTGTGGGCCACTTACAGCCTAATTTGATTAAATGGGTGAAATTTCTATATCTGTTAGTATAAAGAAGTTTAATTACATATTTAAACCCTGAAATATCTCAATAGAAGAAAATAAAATAAAAAGAAATGAAATTTCAACAGTTTTTTTTACATGATAAAGAAATGCTAGAGTAAGTGAAAGACATCGGTTAGCGTCTTTGAGCTTAAACTGAAAAAAAAAAAAAAAGTTTAAAATTATAGAAAAAGATCTGGTTGCTTATTTCCCAGACTGTGCTGTAAATATAAAACAGAAGGTAAATTCGCAGAAAATGTCCTATTAAATGTCCTGTTATTTAATTTTTTTTACTTTGGACTTACTGGAAAATACAGACATTTCTAGGGTAAGTAGTAAAAAAAAAAGAAAATGTCATTTAATAATTTGTTACTTAATTACAGTGGTGCAGCATGAATGGCCATGGGGGGCACTTTGTAGGACTGATTCTGTCCCACAAGCCTTATGTTTGACACGCCTGCACTAGAGAGTTAGTGCACATTCATATTTACCTGTGTGATGTTGGACAGGCCAATGATATAAGAAACAAGACAGACGACTGCAATGAAGATCTCTCTACGCTTTCGAAGGACATGGGGGAATTCATCAACCAGGGCAGTGATGAAGCCTTCCACAGTGCAGAACTGGAGAGATTGCAGAATCAGGTTGAAACTGTGTTACGCAATACATTTCTGTCACAATAGAAACATGGCTAAGGTTTAGCATCTGAGCAAAAGAGTAATGGTAAGTTTTTTTGGCACATTAGTACGGTATCAAACTGGAAACGATGGAATTCATGATTTAGATCATTTTTATTTAAAGGTTCGAAAAGTTTACCTGACTGTCAATTCCCAGCATCAGGAGCATGGAGAAAAACAACACTGCCCAGAGAGGGGAGATGGGGAGCTGGGTGACAGCCTCTGGATATGCCAAAAAAGCCAAGCCAGGTCCTGATAAAAGACAAATATCAGAGATAAACATGTGGGTATTTGGCTATGACATAGTGGCTCCATAGTGTAATGGTTTCCACAATTGCCTAACAAGTGAAAGGACTCCTGATCCTATCCTGGGAGGTTACTCTCTAAGAGTCGCATCAGACAGGGCATCAGGTGTAAAGATCTTCCAAATCAAACATGGGGAGCTACCCGCTGTGGTGACTCCTTGTGAATAAGGGAGCAGCTAACAGTATCTGTTTGGTTTTCACTAAAGAAGTCAAAACATAAAATGTGCTTTCAATAAATTATAACTGAGCTCATATGACAGTACTGAAAGTGTAACACTTGATAAAAGAAGAAACAAAATAGGAGTTGATCTCGAAGTGTCATTGAGAGAAAAAAAGCACACTGAATGTCAAAGCTGAGTATTTTTAAAGGACTGGGAGTACAGAGAGTCTTTGCAAAGTATTTCCCTTCTAATAATCCCAGCAATCTGGACCAACAGTGTAAAAAAAAATCATTTGTCCCCTCAGAATTATAGCAGCTGCAATGGCTGACTTTTTGCACAGTATTTGTAGTTATATTATCTCTTGCCTGTGTCTATTATTACTATTGAGTTTCAACATTGATTGCAATTACCTGAGGCTGCCACATCAGCGATGGGTCTCTTTGTTACATTGGACATAAATCCCACGATGGAGAAGATGACAAAGCCGGCGAACATACTGGTAAAGGAGTTGATGCAGCAGACAATGACAGAATCTCTGTAGGGGAGAGACAAAGCACGCTGCAGCCATTGTCACGCCTATATCAATTCCTTATCAACCCGTCACACATTGTGCCGAGGCTTGTGGGAGTGGGGTGGTGTGGGGTGGAAAGGGAAAGGTGGAAAGCCATTTTTCCATCTGGCAGTGGCACAACAGCTGAATACATTGATAATGTCCTGATTTTCTAAAATGGCAGTGAGTTCATGCAGTTTTACAACTAGAGAGACAAATGGGCAGATGACCTGTGTTTATTTTATAAGGTGACAGCCTGTGACAGTCACCAAATGTGTGTACCTGAATCTAAAACACTATGTGGAGCCAAAATAATGAAACAACTGATATAACAGGGGGCTCAAATAGTCCCAAAATAGAACGCACTGCAGACACTATGCTGTCACGGAAACCAAAAATAATCCCAGGAAGAGACATCTGCACAGTCTCCTTATAAGAAAAATGATATGAGTGACTTGTATTAGATGGTAATTTTTTAACAGGCATTTAATTCAAGCTGTAAATAAACAGAAACAGTATTTTATTCTACCTACCTGTATACGTTGTTTGTGAAGGGATTGTAGCTGCCTAGAGCAATCAGAGAGCCTAATCCTAGCCCGTAGGAAAAGAAGATCTGAGTGGCAGCGTCGAGCCACACCTGACACACAGACAGAAAAGAGGTTCAAGTAAGTGTGCTCGTGCAAAAAATTACTGCTAAATAGAGATTTTTGTTTGAAAAACCGGCCAGGGTTATATTCATTTACTGATTATCGGAACTCTTTTGTCTGATGAAAGCATGTGCATAAATGCTAGAAAGAGGGAAACTGTTTGTTCTGCACTGTAACGCCTAAGCATTGTTTTGTCGTGCCTTATGCTATTTGATCCACTGTCACATCACTGCATCATGATCTGACCTCAGCTTCCAAGTCTTTACAGAAATAAACACATTATCTCATAATCAACAGTGCAAAAGAAAGTATTTGTGAACTACACTAATAATGGTACTTTTTTTCTTGTTTTCTAGTAGTTGCCGCCCATGCAATTATTATTATCATGGTTATAGACATCATTCACAGACATTGGCATTAAAGCTCTGCAATAACTGAAAATGTATCTGGAATCTTATTGACTTATTAGTTCCCATACACTAGGAAACCTGAAACATCACCCTAAAAACCAAAAAACATCCCTTTGGGGCTCATGTTATATTCTGCAGCAACCTTAATTTTGGTGGTTTCTGCAGAAATATCTGCATGTATACATAATCAGAAACAGCAGAAAGAGCAGAGAGCTCACCTCAGACTCCTTAAGCTTGTCAAAGTCTGGTGTGATATAGAAGAGGATTCCATCCAAGGCACCGGGCAGAGAGATGCCACGGCAAAAAAGGATGAACAACATGAAGTAAGGATACGTGGCAGAGAAGTACACCACCTATGGGGCACACAATCATCATTACTGCAAAATAACCTCTCTAAGCCATCTTTAAGATCTCCCGAGTATATTTGTCATGCGAGGCAAGAGCGCAGTTTGAAAACCGGCAAGTTGTTAATCTCATCAACTTATTGTGTTACTGAGGCACCATCCACACAGAGCAGGACAGTGCCCTAGTCAGCCATCTCCCAGAGGCACGGTGACCCCAGAAAGACTGGGTTCAGCACACTCCCAGCGCACTATTTCCCTCCTTATCTGAACTAATTTCAGACTGTGCTGTCAAAGTCAACACTAATCATGTCAGCCAAGATAAAATCTACTGCATAAAAAATGAACTTGTTGTGAAAGTTAGGAAATTGTTGAAACTCTTTTTGCCATACTGGAAAAAAAAAAAAAAACAGACATCAAAATAAAAATCAAGCAACAGAAAGTACAAATCTCATGCTTTAGCTCAGTGGACAGAAGATGCAAACTCTGTTGGGCTGTTTGCCAATGTGCAAAATGTTGGTACTTATATAACACAGCATACTTTATAATAAAAGGAGTATTCCAAAGGGATAGCCGCTATGTTCCTGTATAATTTTAGTAATTTTTGTATGATTTTTAACTTTTTCGTGACAGTATACCTTGTTAGACTTTAAAAGTGAAGCACTTTTCCCACACTAGTAGGAAATTACATAAAAGTTCTAAAATGCGTGGTTAACTCCCTTTATTTCAAAAATATTTCGAAGTGCTGTTGTTTCAGTTCTATATTTGGTTTATTCATTGTTTCTGCTGATGTCTGTATCTTCTTCTTCAACTTACTTTGCCAGTCCAGCTGACTCCCTTCCAGATACAGAAATAGACAAGCACCCATGCTATGGCGAGTGTGATTGCCAGTGGGATCCTGACCTCCCCAGGCTTCTCCAGGCCATCGGTCAGCTGATGCATGTTTCGTCTGGTGGGAAGTAAAGGGGTCTTACTACAATACACAAGGGTATCCTTGATGTCACATATGTAGCATGCATGGGAGCATACACAAATATGCATATATGCATCTGGATATTCACAAAGAGTCTTTTCATGGCTTTTTTTTTCATCCTTAAAGCTTAAAGGTATGATAGCCAAGGGAAGTTGTGCTGCTGTGCACACGTTGTTTTTCTCACACATAATTTTTTTTTTCAGTCCATTTATCATTTGTGCACAGTTTTTCCTCCTCTGTTGATATCCTGGGTAGATTGCTATAAAAGGATATGGCCACTGAGTCATCATATGCAAATGGCCATATCTAACTCTGACCCATGATGTAATGATCATGCACATAAGGGAACCTCTAACCTTACTGGGCAGGTAAAACCTATTTATAACATTAACTCAAATGTCCAGCTTACTCCCAGAACTCTACAACGGCACTGGTGAGGTTTGAGGTGTCTATGATGCTGTAGTTGGTGTAGCAGCGATCTGTGTTCCAGCTATTTCCACAAGTCTGCCACGGCAAATCCTGAAATTTAAGGAAAACGCACACAAACACAAACACACACACAGGTTCTTTTATTTGGAGCACTCTCCCACTGCCTATTCTCTCTAGCTGTCAAGCTGCCAAGACCACGATACTCATTCGGGACACTGAGATTTCATGGTTTTCTCAGAGCAGTGAATGCTTCATCACCAAATGCATTTATCAATACCTTGTGTAAGGCA
>VUQG01015852.1:19220-77144 GCA_015106755.1 Etia nguti | reverse complement strand
ATTTTATTTAAATTAATGAAAAAAAAAAAAAAAAAAATCTGGTAAAAGCAAAACCCGTAAAAGATCTACGTCATCTGTTTGTATTTAAATAACATTTTTAACGCAAAACAAACGACCGCTAAAATGTTGAGCAGAGAGTGCGCTCTCTGTGCCCCCTTATTACCTGGTGCGTAATTGAGAGGAGCGGGGTACCAGGGCTGCATTTACAGATGGAAGCTATAGTATTATTTTTTTTTATATTTCAGTCTATTAAATAAAAATATACCACTTCTATTACAAGTTAATGTGACATTTGGATCTAAGAGACATCGCGACAAGAATTGCTTGTGCATTTTTTTTTTAAATTTTTTTTTTTTGCGTATTTAAATTACACAATCTACACAACACACATTCAAATTTCACATTCATGAAATGCGGCTGTAGAACAGAAAGATCAAAGACGCTAATGGCTCCTGAAGAAAACAAAAAATAAATAAAAAGTCTTCGTCGACCTCACGCGCAACTGCACATCCTTACGCAGTGCCACATTCAGCACATCTGCACATGGCAAATTCCTTGATGGTCCTCGCGTGCAACAAATACGTCATATGCATTTCTTTTCTTTAATTTATGTAAAATGCACCCCGTACAAGTGAATACTTACAATACAGTCTGTTGCTTTGCAGATTCTTTCTCCAGGGGAATATCCCGATTTTGGAAAAAGTAACTTCCTTTCACTTGCACTGAGTCAAAGCCCGGTGAAAACTTTGCATTCGGCGACAGCGAGCGAATATATGATCCGAAAGGAGGGAGGATAGTGGGCAAATGCGTCTTTGAGAGCGAGGTGCTGTCCTTAAAGGAGTGGTGCTGAAAGAGAGGAGGGGAGAGAAGACGGAGAAAAGGAGCTGCCGCCGTCTCAGTTGAAGCGAGCAGGGACGTAACATGGAGCGCAGGATCCTCACTTTCGTCTACATAGCGTCAATGTCACCTCAAAGTCGACCCTCCCCAACTCCAACATTTCCACCACTGAGATGGCAGCGGGTTTGAGAGAGGAGCATCCGCTTGTCTCAAGGTTTTATATCCTTACTCCTGCAGCTTTTTTTCTCCCGTTTTTTTTAAACATCAGCAACTTCTCTCTCTCTCTCTCTCTCTCTCTCTCTCTCTCCCTCTCTCCCTTTGTGACTCACTCAAGGTCCAGATGATGAAAAACACAGACTTAACATTTTTATGTAATCCTCTGTTTTCCCAAAGTCATCCCTTGAGTTAACTTCATTTCATCAAGTTGCCATTTAGAACACCGAAACGCATTAATAACGCACATGCACAACTATGAGAAACAAAATGCTCAAAAAGGCAACACTCGGGATAAAAATAAGTGTAGTCTAATACTGCATCAAATGCAACTACTCCAAAGTAGAGGATACAGTGGAAGATGCCAAGGGCTGCTTTAGCTGCTGGCAAAACATGATAAGAGGGTCCCAGCCAATAAAAGGAGTCAGGGTGTGTGAGATAAATTGAAAAATGTGCTTATAATCTTCTTAGCCCGCTGTCTTCCAAAATGAAATACCCTTGTGGAACATCTCAAACGAGCAGTCTTAATGCAGAGTTTAACTCCCACATTGAGATAAAATATTCGGCTCTCACTGGGAGATTAGACTTGCTCATGGTTTAATAGTTAAAGTTTGAGTTGTTAAAATGAGTAAAAACCAAACCGGTGTCAGATTTTAAAAAAAGGAGAGAGACTCTACATCTCCCTTTGTGATGATGTGAAACTGTTATTGAGATGACTTCTCCTCGCATATTTCCACACTGATGTACTGTCTACACTGCTAGGTGACACTCTACCGTGCAATTTTGATGTTCTACGGATATTTTGACATCAAAGCAGCTTCACTTTATTATCACGTGGTGTCATATGCAATTTAATATATTTAAAGTCCTGGATAATAAGTTCTACTTTTTTTTCTGATGTTAATATTGTTATTTCAGTCATATCGATGTGCCTAATTTCTTTTTATGTCATTTTCCCACACTTCTCTACTTTTCTTGAATTGCTCTTGCCTCCATGCTCATCTGCCCAGATCTTTCGCCTCCATCTTCAGTTCTTTTTTATCTCTGTGTGGCATGCTGAAGGGTGTGCAGTGTCGATACGGTACCGAGAAGCCACAGCACTGAGGGAGAAAGAAAGAAAGAATGCCCAGATGGTGAACCAATGAGGGGTGAGCTAACCTTCTAATGATATGAAACAAAATGTAGCATTTCTTACCCCAGCTGGCTGATTGGCCTGCAGGCTGTGGCACCTCTGATGTGCAAAAAGCCTCCTGTTGGCCTGCAGCTCTTACACGCGTGGGGAATTCAAAATGCCACAATGATGAGAGCTGCTGGTGCCGTGCTTGTGGCCCTGGCCCCACCTGATGGTGAGCTTGTGTGCACTGGAGCTTGTAATTACAGAAGGAGGTGGTGGTAATAAAGAGCAGAGTACAGGCAGACACACGGGTAGACAGCTGGCCTCCTGTCAGTTTCGCTGCTGAGACGTTGGGGACAAAAGCATTGCTCTGAAACTCTACAGTCGATTATCTCTCATGCGGGACAGACAAAATGGCGATGCAGATGATGACTGCGATAATGATGACAGATGCATTTTTTAATTCAAGCATATTTACAGAGCCATTCAGAAATATGCCACGGGTCAGTTTCTGTACTTCTGCGATGCTTTGATGCTTGGCTTGGTCCTTTTTTCCACAGCGTCCTTGTCGTAGTAGTAACATCCCTCTATAGCTGTTATAAAAATGCCCCAGAAGCCATACATCTTTAACTTGTTGAAAAATAGAAGTTTCTTAATCTGGAATGACTACATGCAGATTAATATAACAGCTACGAGACGTACAGCCACACAAATGACAGCTCATTGACATTAAATGCAAAGATGTTGATTTTCAGCAAGCATTAATGTTACTGTGCTCTGGATTTTAGTCGTATATGTCAGCGCGCTAAAAATTTAAGGATGTTATCAGTGATCTTAATGTTGCTGTAGCACTTATAAACTAATGTAATGCACAGATTAGAATACTGACCTGATTATTCAAGTATACTAAGGCCACATCAACACATTTTAGTCCTAACTTTAAATATCAACCTCATGATGGTGTTAGAAGAAAAGTCAAGATTTCATCATAATTCTCTAAATTCATCCTCTGCAGACCATCATGTTGGATCAACCTACCAACATTTACATACAGTGCAGCAGGTGTGGTTAAAATTAAATCACATCCTACAGCAGAGCTTTATCTTTAGGCAAACTCAAGTGGATACAGTAAAAATAATGCTATTTATATATTATTATGCCAAACATATTTTTATCTTCATAAATACAGCCACATGGTATTATTCCACTGGCAGAATAGGTCTATAAAAGCTCTGTGCTTCTCGCATTAATTGTAAGTGCACTTTCCAAAAAAAGTTTCAGTGCTTTTAGGAACTCAAATACCCGACTAAGCTAACACTTAAAAAACAAACACTATTGTTTGTTGGCTTTGCACTCGAGAGCTTATGGAAAGCAAATGCAAACTGCAGTTTTCCATGTGTCTTAATCCTAAAAAGCCTCGTCTCTTTCTGGGTGCTGCAGAGAGGGAGGGACTTTTGTCAGGACCAGTTATGTGTAACACACAGCAACCCCATAGAATGGGTTTTGGCTCTTCATTGGTAAGACAGTCAGGTAGGATTCTGCTTGGCCTCTCCAGAAGAGAGCCTGGGCGCAATGGTTTCCGCTTGCACTGAAAAGATGGTGACAAAGTGATGTGTCTGTTGCCGGGTGATTCACAAAAGGAATCCAGGGTGCATTTCTACAAAAGGGAGGGTGGAAACACAGCGACAAAGTAAAACAAATATTGGCCTCCCTCCCCGTCTCTCTCTCTCTCGCTCTCTTCTCATCGCCAGGGTGTAACATAGACGTATACAAAGCCTATTTTTTGCAGCAAAGTCAATTTATGCTTCAGTGAGGCAACATCTTTAAGAGCAGCACAGGTGACCAAAATGCACAGGTGAAGAGTAAAAATGCTCAGTTAAGCTTAATGTTTTTTCACTAATGGTAAATTGACTTTTCTACTTTAACTGAGCACTCAAATTCACACATACATTCACACAGTGGCTTTTTAAAATGTTTAAAGCACCTTTTGCCAGCTGTGAAACACAGATGGATTTGCCCAACATTTTGCTCAAGGATAAGGACTAGCATCAAACTATGCACCTTTTGATTATTAAACAATCTTCTCTACCTTCTGAGTTGCAGGCAGAAAGATGGATGATATTGAACTAGATAGGTGCTAATTTTATACACGTACACATATCTCTCAAACCCAGGAGGCTATAGAAGCATTGCCTTAATTGATTATTGCTACAGACCTTTCATGGTCCAACTGTCAGTCAAATAGGTGTTTTGTTATTGATGTGTGGAGATGGAGAGGAGTGATGCGTTTTCTGTAAATGGGGCGTTAAATTGTTTCAACCCGTGTCATGGTTTATTACAACACTGGTGATACATGTTGAGAAAGGTAAGAAAGGTCCAGGTGATGAATATACAACATGTCATTCTGTATGCATGAGGTAAAAGGTCAATTAAGAAAGAAACATCTGTGTTGCATGTCTGATGCAATAAGGCACGCTAAACACAGTGTATCATTATGTGCAAACATGAGAAAGATTACTCAGCAAAGCACCAGTGAAAGGGAATGTTCTCCTTTAAGGTGTAGGTACAACCTACACCTTGGTGATATATAAATAAAACTGAATTGAATGGAAAACCTTCCACAAGTAAAGCCAACACGCTGTTTGATCTATCATTTCCATACAGGACTGGGACGTCATCTATATGATTATTGTCTTTTCCTTTTGCAAATTTAGTGATTTTCCTTATTTGGAAATCCACATGCCTTATATTTAATATATATTTTTATACATATTTACTTATATTGATAGATTGTTACATACTGGAAACAGAATGAACAGCTTCATCCACTTCCAAGGTGCATTGATCAGAACAAGGGCATAAAGAGGGTGAAGTTTAAGCAACACTTGTGGTAGGAAGAATTGTTTTATTATCTGACCAGTGTGTTTCGGTCTGTGGCTTTCATAAGGGTCATGAAGAATGAAGGTACATATTTGAGGGAAAAAATAATAATACAAAAATTTTAAAACAACCAATATGCATCTGTTGCACCCCTGAATAAGGTATAACTTGAGTTAAGAACAACACTGCTCCCAAACCAGTATATTTAATGACAGGGACAGAAACAGTGCTGCCCCTACAGGCAGCTCTGTAGACAGAATATTTTAAAATAAGATTACCGAAAACTATCCAAGTCACCCCAATAAAGTAAGTTAGTCAAACTAATTAACAACCTATATAGTGACATTTTACCTCATGCATTTGTCCATTCAACATTCAGTATCCACAAAGTCAGCACTCAGAGAAAGAAGAGAAAAAAAAACAGTCAGTTGTCATTCAGTATATTTATCCACCAGTGGAGGATCAGTAAGGATGGACTAGGCATATGGTTATGTTATATCAGGAAACATTTAAAAGATCCACATGTGATAACTTTAAGGAGAAAAACATTAGAAAGTTAGAGTGCATAAAATCTTACTACTAGATATTGAAAGATTAAAGCGCATAATCATAGCTATGGTGCTGTAGGAAAGAAAAACAACTCTGGCCACCTTTCATAGTGAGTAATGGCTATCCACTGTCAGTATGTGTCCACATCTATTTACTGTGTGGAGGAGGCTGTAAAACCTTATGAAAGGAGTCCGCTAGGAGTCACTGAGTCAGTGAAGATCAGAGCTGCCAGTGGAGAGGTGCACTTTTGTCCAGTGGCAGCAATACTGAGGTGATTTGTCGAGGATATCCTGAACTTTCTGGTTTTGCTGCTTTTAGCTGCTAATAGGTGCTGTTAGCTTCTCTTTTTGTTACTGTTAGCTGCTGTTAGCCATTATTAGTGAAACTTTCATCGAAGTGGAGCTAATTTTGCTAGATGGACAATTAGTGAATAAACTCTCATAGGATGTGAGAATGTCACAATTTATCAAATGGGAATGTATGATCTTTAGGACACTCAAACCTAACATTAATAATAATAATAATAATAATAATAATAATAATAATACATTTTATTCATAGGCGCCTTTCAGACCCTCAAGGTCACCTTACAATAACACGTGAACAATAGCAGCAGAAAAAAAAATAATAATAAAAAAAAAAAATATATATATATATATATATATATAAAATAAACATTGTAAAATAAAATTTAGACATAAACAGTCATAAAAATATAAAAGCAAGTATAAAAACTGAGCAAGGTTTCCTATCTGGATATAGGACACTTAGTTACACTTTGGATAGGCTCCCAGTCATGTGATAGGCTCCCAGTCTGATAGACTGGGAGCCTATCACATGAAATAAAGAAAAAAGAATTTGCTAGTTTTTTATATTTTATGAATTCAGACTGTTCCTGAAATTAGCATACTATACCACACATTACAGGCTACAACAAAATGCTCTTTAAATAAAGTTTTTATTTTAACTTGTCTGTTTATTTTTGCCCTGTGATTTAGTAAAATCAAGTCACCCCATGTCATATCACCTGTCACCTGAGAACTCAGGTTGCAGCATTAAGAAGACAAACTATCACATCATTACTCTTAGGTTAATACAATATAATTGCAGTACAATTAGGCAACATTAAGGCTTCATAAATTGTTATTAGATTAGTATTCATAACCTCATAGCAGCATTGCACAGTTTGGGAGGTTTTCTCACAGATGAGTCATACCTGAGACCTGTTTTCCAATTATATGCAACTGTCACTTGATGGACAGCATTGTCTAAACTGCTCAACATCCGCGCTGATCTACTTAATGAGAACCTCCCAAACCTGTACACACCTACATTTCCTGCACTCAGTTAGCTTCAAAGTTCTATTGAATGCTCTGTCGATTTGCCTCGAGGCCAGAGTTCTGCATATTTGGATGTCAGCTACATTCTCATGCAATGAAGTGTTTCATTAGATTCTAATGATTATTTTTTGACAAAGTGACAAGTAGATGATAGATGTATGGAAGCTATCTTCCTCATAGCTGTTAAATGATGTGATGAAAATGTATTTAATTGCATAAGAAAGCAAAGGAAGCAGATGTTGCTCAACATGCTTCTTCTTCACACAGAAAAATTTATTACGCATATCTTTTGAAGAACATTTCGACAGAAATAACAAAAATGTGACACAAGCGCAGTTTTTATTCAATTTAAATTTATATTTCCACCTTTACAAATTAAAAAAAAAATTCATGGTGCCTCTTGTAAATGGATCTTGAAAGAGCTATAATATATAGGAGGCTATTTTCTTCTTAATCCTCCTGCTGCACCTCTCTGAGCTGAGAATCTCTAACAGAAAAACTTTCAGTAACACAGACACAGTTTGGCTGCTACAAAGCACTTCCCTCCACACTTTTCTCTCTATAATGGAGGCTTCTTCACTCACACTTCCACTCCAGTCAGGCTGTTTGGAGCACATCTGCTTTATCTTGAGTTGGAGCAACTTGATTGCATTAGACTGGAGCTGCATGCAGCCCTGCCTCTGACGAGGCAAGCAAAAACGACTGTGACTTCCCCTGACAGAGCACCACAGCAACATACTGTAATGTAATTTCTTTTGAAATATAAAATGCAATATGCGTCTCTTTGGGAGGTAGCTTAGATATAACCAAACAAATGGAGACACTCTCTGCACACTCACTCACCAATAGCCACGTTCATTTCCTACATCTTTGGAGTGCAACACCACAAATGATCCTGATTGAATCTGAAGTCAAATCCAAGTTTGATCACACTTTGTTTAGCTGCATTTCCCTTGGTCAGGTGTTATAGAAGAAATGAAGTCAGATGGGAGAAAGTGTGGCGTTGTCTGAAGCTGTTGTTTTCATGGTCTTATATCTGTAATCAGTATGATATGTAATGTAAGGAGAAGGTAAGAGGTTATTATTGTTTGTTGAACAGATGCAAGCAAAGCCTGATTTGGGCTTATCAACAGATGGTGAGTATGACAGGAATAAGCGACCAGTGAAATCCTTTGTGTCTTTTCTTACATTATTGGAGACATTTTACATTATTCTTTACAGTTCTTTAAACAGAAAATCAACTTTTTTATATTTCCATGCATTATTCATTGGCGTATTTCATTTATTCTCCATATTCAGTTTAGTTAAACCTCGATTTTTGCGACATAGTCTCAGTTATAGATTTTGTCCTTATGTTTTTTAAGGTTTTAAGGAAATTCTTTTTTACCACAGATCAACCAACATAGTTCATTATTCGGATGTATTCCATGTTAGAGTTAAACCTAAACAATCATACCTAGACATCTTTCAATTGACTAGTATGCCTTCTTAATATTGGAACACCAACCATTGAGATGTGTACTATAAGCCTGTAGCAACATGCCCATGCTAATGTTTGGCCTGTTGGTGCTGTTGGCAAAAAAAAAGGCAGCGGGTGGGGGGGTAGCCATTGTTCATATGCTAAAAATAGGTAATTTTAGCTCATGGCTAGGTGGTTGGTTGGCAATGTGATGCTGTCATAATAAACCATGCGTAATTACATTTTTAGGGATATAAATTACATGTTATAGTTGTGAGATAAAATGGATAGAATGATTTTATAAGGCATTATAGATGCATAAATGCTAAAAACTGGTCATTTTAGCCCATTGCTAGATGGATACTTGGCAACATGATATCTAATATAGATATGAATCTACAGGACCCCAAATGTACCTGTATGCAAAGTTTGGTTGTTCAAATTCATTTGGTCTAGGAAGCGTTCACAGACAAAGAAACAAACAAACACACAGAGATTTTATGTATTATAGCAAAGATGTGGACATGTACAGAATGTGGGTTAAACTGGAAGTATCCTTATTTTTTATGCTTGAATTCAACTAGAACAACTGCATGAGACCTTCATTGTGTCAGTCATGCTCTTGTAGCTGAGTGCATTATCTAGGCAAACATGTTATGGATGTAGTCTCTTTTTCAGGCTACCCAGAGTCATTTCAGTACAATGTGTGGACTTCAAGTCACCCTTCATTTTGTCACAAACTGTTTTAAAATGAGAACTAATTAGACAAATGTTTCTTTCAGTTAGTATATAGATTTACTCTGTTAATAATCATCTATTCTAATTGCAGCTGCAGTTGGATTTGGTACAACCACACATTTGCTCATGATTTGTTAAGATGGTAAATCATAATACTCTACAGTGTGGTGTTGACTTTGGAGTAATAAAGTGAGTTCAATAAGCGTGAATACAAGATTTCAGTTTATAACCTCATCTTTACAAATAGGTGACCAATGCTTCTGTTATCCTAATATGCAGTCTGCACGTGGACCGCTGTTCAACAACTATACTTTGAATTTATTTACTTTTTTGCATATTTCTCACACTTAGATGTTTCAGATTATTGACAGAATTTTAACATTGGATAACGATAACATTGGATAAATGCAAAAAGCAGTTTTTAAAGATGATTTCATTGAAGGGAAAAAAAGCTATCTAAAACTACCTGGCCCTATTTGAAAAAGCAATTACCCTCTTGTCCGTAAAAAGAACATCACACCAGCAATCAAACAGTATGGTGGTTGTGTGATGTTCTGGGGATGCGTTGCTCCTTCAGGACCTGGACGACTTGTTGTAACTGATGGAATGATGATGAATTGATGAATTCTGCTCTCTACTAGAAAAATCCTGAAGGAGAATGTCCATCCATTCATTTGTGTTCTGAAGCTCAGTTGCACTTGAATTATGCAGCAGGACAATGATGCGAAACAGAAAAGTCCATCTCTAAATGGCTCAAAAAGATCAAATTTAAGGTGATCTCATCAAAGTGTACACTTAAATCAGATTGAGATGCTTTGGCATTACCTTAAATGGGCTGTTTATGCTCGAAAACCCTCCAGTCTGACTGAATTTAAACAATTCTGTCATTCAATCCCTCCACAATGATGTGAAAGAATTCTTGCCAGTTATCTCAAAAGCTTGATTGCAGTTCTTGTTGGCAAAGTTGGCAAACCATTTTTAGGTTTAGGGGGCAATTACTTTTTTCACTTAGGGCCAGGTAGGTTTGGATAGCTTTTTTCCCTTAATAAATAAAATCATCAGCTACGAATTATATTTAGTATTTACTCAGGTCGAGAAGGGGGCAAAAACTTTTACATGACAGTGTATTTACATTAATGCAACTATATCATCATGTGAGACACGCCCAGTTTGGTATTTGTCAGTTTCATAGCCCATTTTTTTGGTTTGTACTAGCAATATGACAACCCTGACTTACGCAGTTTTGAACAATCACCCTTTAACAAATGTGTGTTAAAAAACAAACAAATAAAACAAACAAACAAACAAAAAAACCCTTTTCTTCAACGATCTGGGTCTTGTGGTTTTCCCATGTAGTGTGTTTGTTTAATTATCCTCACATGTTTTCTGGAAAGTGAAATAAAAAGAACTTCTACACTAAATTACAAATGACATAGAAAATGCCTTATTACATTTATGCTTACACAGCTAAACTACTTGGAAGCAAAGTAGATTTTTTTAAAATTTGTGTAGAGCCAAACAGAAGAATTAACAGGAAATACTTTGTCAGTTAAGACGTATTTGGATCTCTTCCCTGCAATTTGGTGCTCCAGTTTCTGTTAGTTTAGGTAGAAGTCTTTGTAGCTGTGAATCGCAGTACAGAGGCAGAGGCACAGGCACATTGAATGTAACCAAATTATAAATCTTAGTGTAGTTAATTGTTATAATCTTTCATCAAAATATGTCACCTATTCTCTCATTTCAACACATTTTAGTTAATTTTCCAGCTTTCTTTTTGGTACCATAATATTAAGCTGAGCAAGTGAGCCTTTTTTGTAAACTTACCACTATAGCCAGTTTGGCATTCCTCTTTACTCTCATTAGTACCTTCAGCTGTCTTTTCTTCACTTTTCTCCCCCTGTCACATGTATTACCTGGATCTTTTATACAGCTCTAACCTGCATTAGTCACACTAGCAGTGCTTTTACAGAGTGTGAGACGTCTTGTGGCTTACACCCCAATCCAGCTGGGCCAAGACGTCACATGCAAGGCTATTATCACCCCATAAATCTACGCAGATCTCAATAAACTTCTCTTTCAGTCTATTCAATTGTGCTAACACTGATGTGGACCGCCATTAGATTTTAAGAAAGGACTGAAAAAAGTAAAAGAGACTGCATTTAGTTTTGACTTAGAGCTTCAGGAATGTGCAGTGCACCACACGCAGATACGATGGTAATCTTCTCAGTGAGCAAGAGAGTCACCCATATTGAGGTTTCATACTGACTGCACCCAGCTAAAACAATAACAGTGCAGTTTTTAATAACGTTAGAATAGACTTAAGCCTCAAACTGCTTTTATTTTATTTCTTCTGACCTCTGAGCTGCAGCTTTCACGTAGAAAAGCTGCCATTGATTACATTACCAGTCACCCTTCCCCCTGTGCAACTGATTCAGTGGTACTGAGTATATTAATATTGACTGCCAATATGCTTCTAAGGCTCTCATATTGGATGAGGTGATTGAAAAGGCAGAGAAAGCAATTTATTCACCGCTAAATGTATGTTTAATGGGAGTAATTCTGTTGCCTTAAAAACACATAAAAATGAAACAGCTGCCAAAGAGCTAAAACCCAGTGATGGTGTCAGTTTAATATTGAAGTTATTACTAAGGCTGTGGTTAAAAAAAACAAAACCCTCTAAGATTTGGCCTAACAGTGGAATAATTGGATAGATGTAAAAATGTATATAGCATTGACTATTTGTGGTGTCTAAATAATTAGGCAACAGTTTGGTTTTTTTAATGCAAAGCTGTGAAGTTTCAGTCATTTCTGCTTGTTTTTTGTGCGCATATTATGGGGAGTATTTTTAATAATGAGGAAGCTTTTCTGCTAAAAATACTAGCCAACCATTATAATGGGGTTTTTTTAATCAGTTTTTTTCTCTGAAAAACTGATCTTCAGTTTCCTTCAGTTGATAATTTTAAGAGTGTATATTGCACTCTTTTATAACCATTGCTGTGGCTTACCTCAATGTCTAAGTCTCCAGTAATATAACACAGTGTTGCATTATTAGATTTCACTATATTTTCCTGGTACTAAAAAAAGCTATGTCCTAAAGTACAAAGGATTGCTGACCCAGATGAAAATTTAAAGGGTGGCCACCCCACACATGTGCATAGCCCTCTATGGGCTATGCACATGCACAGAAATTGAGATTCAGTAGCTACTATTGTTATAGCAGTTTTTAACAATGTCCACATTTTAGTATCAGTCTTTATCATGTGCTTCTAAAGTGCAGCCATACCTATATAAGCAAATTCTCAGATCAAGTGACCAACGAATATAATATTTAGTTACAGTGATTTACAATACAGGAAAACTTCATTTTCTGTGTACCCAAATGTAAGTACTAGCATCAGAGTGGCCACCCCAATAAATATTAGCTCCCCCACTGTGCTAAAGCCAAGAGTAGCAGTTCTGAGTAAAGTGCTTGCCATGATGGGTGTGTTGGGTGTAAATAAGGTCAGCTAGGGTTAATCCACATGGATTAGCCACAGCGTTTTAGTAGGAGACACACATATCTCTTCCCTCCATCCTTAACGCACCATCCTGCTAACCCCTGCCAACATGCCCATTTAAATTTCAGACAGAAGACAGCGCAACAGTTACTTTGAGAGTTCAGGAGAATAACAGGCTCTGACAGACAATGTCCAGAGTAAAGCTCCATGTCTGCCCTGAACTTTCCACCGCTTCCCACCCAGTATTACTACAAATGTCCCAACTGGTACCTTCTAAGATTCTGCAGCTTTCTCTACATTAATTCTGCCCAGTTATTCTTCAGTTATTGCGGCATTTTATTTAGGCTTGCCTAATTTAGGTAAGAGCAAAGCAACTAATTGGCATGAGATGCTTGAGATGCTCCTGTGAGGATAAGTGAAGTAGAATTCATTACTTTAACTGTATCTCTAAAAGAAAAAACCCATAAAAATTAAAAATTGGACCATAATATTACCCTCACTATGTTGATATCATAGGTAAGCAAATTATCCATATTCCTGTGGAGGAATTGGTGTGCTTCACATGTTTTTTTTCCATGCACTATAGTTTTTACAAACTGCAATGATGAGCCAAATAGTAAGGGCTGCAAAGTTAGGAAAGTGCCTTTTAGAAACACACAAAAATGCTTTTTTCCCAGAATTATACAGCCTTATTGTTTCCTATAACCCTTGCATGACCACCATAGATTTGCTTGTACATAAAAGTGTAATTTAGATTGGAGACGACTCATGAGACATGAGATAAATAAATAAATAAATTTAGAAATTATGCATAAAACAACACAGGACTGGCTAGTCTTGTTGCCCAGGGGTCAAGTGAAATATATTATACGAGTCAGTTTAGCGTTCATGTTTAGTTTTTTTAATTCACAGAGAAGATAGATCTCATGTTTTTTCAAAATAAAACTCTAAGTTGACACTGTATAATAGGAATAATGACTTTATGATTTTTGTGTCTGTCTCTGATAATACTGACCCATAACTTTCTGTTATGTGACCATAAGCCAAATTAAAAATGTCTCCTTAGACTTATGAAGATTTTTTCAAAGGAACTGCCTTATAGTTAAGAGTGTTGCGGAAAATGCCAAAAGCTCTTATTTCCAGTTTTTTAGCAGGCCAAGCAGGTAGACAAGTCAGGCTAGTAAACGTGGTTGTGATGAGAATGTGGTAACAACAAAGAAACAAAGCAATATCAAATACTCATGCAGGCATACAGTAAAGAATAATATTTAAATACAGAATGTTTATGTTAGAATAAAATGACGTAAAATTTTTTGAAATCTTTCATTTTATTTACGAACATTCTTAAAATTCTGCAGCACAGTCCTCACTGAACCAAACACTCAGTGAAGTTTCTGCATTTTTTTTTTCTTAATTCCAAAACCAGCCCAGTTTAAAAACAGCAAGCACCAGTAACTACAACATAGCCTTGCTTAAGCTTCAATTTGAGTACTTATAGTTATAACAGTACAGCTGTTATTATCATGAATACTGGTAGTACAGATTTCTTTTCTTTTATTCAATTTTGACTAATAACCTATTTGCAGCTTGTGTCTATTTTGACTGTGCTTGGTGATTATTTTGAGCAAGAGGATAATGAATGACTTCTGCAGAGACACTGAACCTGTACATTTGACCCTCAAGGATATGCAGAGGTTCATTACTGAGATTTATGCCAGTATGACAGCTACATGTCCTACATACAGCATGTCTGGTCATTTCGACTCTATACTGTAGTTGTTGTTGTATTCATAGAAAAACAGGGTTTTATTTGGCTCTCTTTACTTTGATATATTCATAGGTTGAATATCATTTGTTAAACAAAGCTTTCGCATTGTCTTCTATTTGTGAGATAACCAAAAGGTCATTGTCAGAAACTCTTAAGAAGGAAGGTATCAACAAAGGACATGATGACGCATTTATCTTTACATCTTGTGAGCAAAAAACAAACAAACAAAAAAACACACACACACTTTTAAATTCAATACACTGGACAAATAATCCTCAACACACTTTAAGGTTACAGGGTTAATTAAAATTTAAAAAAGGAACAACTCTAAGGTTTGTTTGCCTTACAAAACATGAGACTTGCAGACATGTAAGTACACCATTGTTCAATTCTAAGATTTTATATATCAATACATAATGAAAAATATTTGTTTTTTCTTGGTTCTTAAAATTTGGGTAAATACAACCTCAGATCAAAAACAACACATGAAATATTACCCATTGTCTACATGACTACATTAGCAAATCTGAGAAACCAAGTACACCCTTGCTGCTTCAGTAGGAATAAGAGGGTGACAAGGAGCCAGGTGCTCTTAATTAAATGCACTTCATTAACTGATCAAAAGTAAGTTTGAGCACCTCTATTAAAGCAGACCTTTTTGGCAGTTTGCTGGGCGGAGCATTCAGGTATATGTTAAGACAAAGCCAAGGAGGAAAGACAGTGATCTTAAAGATGTAACTGTTGCTGACCATTTATCTAACAATAGTCATTAGGCCTTTTCCAAATAAAGGCGTCATTCTACAGTGAGAATGACAAGTGGAGAACATTCAAGACAGTTCGGAGGAGTGGACCAGCTACTCCTGGGAATTTCCCAGCAAATTCACTTCAAGGTCAGATCTTGATCAATAAGAAAAGGAAAAAAACAACAACAACAATGCTACATTTCAGATGCTACAGGCCTCAGTTAGCATGCTAATACCTGAAGTGTTGATAGTACATTTAGAAAAAAAAAACAGAAAAAAGACAGAAGGGTTGCCAGGAGAAAACCTTTTCTCTTTAAAAAGATGATGGCAATGCAGCTTAGGTTTACAAAGTTGTATCTGAACTAAGCATAAGACTTCTGGAGTAATGTCCTTTGGACAGACCAAATTGATCTTTGGTATATACAGGCATTTGGTCTGGTCAGTAATGGACAGCACCACATTTGACAAAACCAAACAGTATATTGGCACAAGCGCCTCATACCAACTATCAAGCACAGTGGTAGAGGGATGAAGATTTGGGTTTGTTTTGCAGCCACAGGACATGGGCACCTTGCTTTTACTGACTTGACAATAAACATCTCTGTATACCAAAGTATTCCAGAGTCAAATGTGAGGCTATCTGTCTGACAGCTAACCAAAACTGGGAGGGGAAAAAAAGTAAAAATCGATCAAGCAGATGAACCTGATTGAAATGCTGTGGGACTTTAAGGGACTCGTGCATGAACAAATGCATGCAAACTTCAAATAACTTTACATCGTAAGGAAGAGTGGGCCCGAAATTCCTCCACTGTGATACAAGAGACTTATAAAGTAACACAGAAAAGTAATGGAGGGCACAACATTTCTCACACGCTGCTTCAGCATTTTATACTTTGTTTTTTGTTAAATAAAAAATGACACAGTGTCATATATCATGTGTTGTTGTTAATCTGAGATTGTACTGAAATCATTTTAGAACCTGGTAAAGCCGGATTTGTTTTCCCTTATAGTGTAAAAACCTTACAACTGAAAGACGGTGTACCAACTTTTTCACATGACTCTACAAAGCATGTGTAGTACATCTTTATAAAGACATTTAAGTGGAAACGGAATACAAGAAAATCGATAATTGCCAGAACTAAGCCTGTTTTGTCCTCATTTCCTTTTCAGCCTATTGGTGCCCTGAACCCAAAGCGTGCAGCATTCTTCACTGAACGTTATGAGTCATGGGAAGATGACCAGACACCACCTTGTCATTACAACACCCACTACTCCACAGCTGGCACCACCCTGCACTGGCTTGTCAGAATTGTGAGTAAAATCTCTCCTGCAGCTACCCTTCCTCTTATTATTGTACTATGTGCAAAATCCCCGAATTAATCAAGTATGTGAATAGGAATGAAGTCAAACCCAGACCTCAGACAGTTTTTCATTTTTTGTCTGCATTAGTTGATTGTCACTTGTCAGACTTGATGATGCTGTTTCTTTGAGGTCTGTTGGCTTCTGCACAGGAAGCAGCTCGACATCTCAATTTGATTGGGCCTGAGTTAGACCAATGGCGCTCAGAAAACACATTTCACAGGCCAGTAAACCAGCATATGTGAACTAAATAAAGAGTGGCTGGGTAATGATTTACAGAGGCTGCTGTGACAGGTTTATGTGTTTCAGGCAACCCAGTGAGCGCTGGAGACATGTCCATCAAGGTTACTGAGCACTGTCCTCATTTACTCTGGAAGAGGAGGAGGAGGAACATGTACTTCCAGTCTGTTCCCAACAAAAAAGGCTCTTCTAACCTGTACCACTTCTTTGAGTTGCTGCACTTGTGATTTTAAAGAATCTTACTAATTTGAAGGCGCTTTATGAGGAATTTGTACTGTATTTCTCCCCCTCCCCCATCATTAGTAGAAAGAGGCTGATGAACTGAGGGAGCTCCCTTGACAGCAGTTAGATTGGCCTCACTGGGTTTGTTCTCACAATCTCTTTCTTCCTCTGGTGAGTGATCCATCCGCTCCAACCGGCAATGGTTGCCATCTCAGTCCAAGAAAACCAAATTTGAGCCAATTATCATTATGGCTTACTGTACTCAGGAAGAGCACTAATTAATTTTCCCTCAGGCTTGGATACAATGAAAGAATGATCTCTGCTACAGAAAAAATAACAATGAATAATACAGAAAATTCAGAATATTCCTGTGCATTTAAAATGTAATCGTCAAGGTTGAAAAAATATTTTAAATTCTCAGATTCTGACAGGTGCAATCAAACTGGATGTCAAGAGGGTGAGAAAATAAAAATCAGGACTTTAAATCTGGGTGGAGATATTTGATTCTTGTGATGAATGCATTTCTTTCCTTATAGGAGCCCTTCACCACATTCTTCCTCAGTGCCAACAACAACAAATTCGATCACCCTGACCGCACGTTTTCAGGCATTTCGCGCTCCTGGAGAAACTGTCAGAGGGACACCTCAGATGTAAAGGTGAGAATCACAAAAGATGATATACTAAAACATCTGTATCCTTAAATAAGTAGAATTAATATACATTTGATTCCTTGCTAGTTTCCTTTTTGAAGCTTGTGTTATGGACTTGTGGGTCTTCGAAAGGCAATTCTCACAGCAAAGGTGGTTGAAAAGAATTTATTGCACAAGTCAATGCAAAATTATAGTAATATAGCACACATGTATATATTTTGCAAAATACCAATCCAAGCCTCTTTTTTCATATGCTCTCCTCCTTTCTGTGCCTCAAAACCACTGCAAAAATATATACCATCAATTATAAATGCCTCTTCCAAACAGTGAATCTCAAAGAGCTGTAGTGCACGGGAATACCCTATGCACATTTGATTTATCTCATGCAGAGAGCAAACTATCTCAGAGGTAGAACAATCCTGCGTTTGAACAAAGTCTGCATCTGAGAGAAAAACAAAACCATCTCTCTTCAAATCCACAGAGCAGTCATCGAAAACGCTGAACCCTGCTGATTTGTCTCCGTTTTGCCCACTGCATAACACGCAGCAGGGATACACACTGACCTCAAAGTGTCATATATTTCCAGCACACCCTGCATCGGGTAGTGTTGCCGCAGGCAATTAATAAAGCATTAATGACAAAAGCTATTTAAAATGTAGTCTTTTATGTACAGACAGAGCTTTTACTTGCCAGAATCTGGGGGAGAGCAGCTAGGAATCTATGTGAGGCAGAGGTAGAAAGCTGCAAACCAGTGAACAACTGAATAGTCAAACGCCACCCTGTTAACAAATACAGTCTACTTTCAACTACTTGTATGTCTGCATGCATTTCTTTTTACACACATAGCATTGCCAGTGATCTATTAGGAGAGCCGCTGGTCTGTGCATGACACTACAGGATTGCTACCAGTATTTCATAATGCATTAGTAGAATGAAAATATTGTGCAAGAGCTTGTATGAATTAGTCATAGTGGAACATGGTAAACTATTAGGGAATTTAACATTATTATTTGCTGTGATCTTTTAAAAAATGATTTACCTTCCAAACTATTTAAACTGTCATTTTAAATGTGTAATCTTGGTCTGCGTACCTGTGTTAACAACATTGCTCAGCATAGTCCTTCTTTTGAAAAGGATAGGTTGTCCGTCTGGCAGGCACAGAAACAGGTCTCCATGCATGTCAGACAGACACAAAAATGCCATACCCGGACCCAGCAGAGAGTACAGGGTTAAGGTCATTTCAGCCCAGTACACCAAGCAGGCCCACTGAGCCTCTAATTTAAAGGGAGCTTGTTTTTTTTACCAGGGTCTCTCCTTCATTAACCCCAACCTCCTCCAGCAGTAATGACAACAAGACCAAGGCAGCCTGAAGCCCTGATGGGGATGACCTCCTAAAAGAGCAAGTCAAATGGAAACAACCCTTCACCGACCAAGCCCTCACCTCCCCGACCACCCCATCATTAATGTTAATGTGCATCCATACTTCTCATTTATTTCTGTGTGCACTGGTGTAGTTATGTTTAGCTGGCACAGCCACCTATGGGCAAAGACGAGGAGACTTTTCTTGGAGGTATTGGACACAAATCTACACGTTCATCTTCATGCACACACAGAAAACTGCCACCATGTTGTCTGAAGGAATCCAGCAGCACTCCGTTGGTGACAGATTTTGACGAACATGTCATTAAGGTGACACAGTGTAAAGCAACGGAGGCTTGTGTGATTGACTTGTTAGCCCATTACAATGCTGTTGCAGAATTAATGGCTGCCATGGGAGGGTGGCTTGAAAACGGAGCTGGCAGTTTTAACGGCTTGGCGGTGAGTTACGGCAGGAAGTTTACAAATGAAAAAGAGGAGGGAAAGTGTGGCTGTGTGTATGTGAGAGACAGGAGGAAGCAGAGAGGAATGGCTACTTTACTCCCTTCCCTGTCGTGTGCAGAGGGTGAAATGTGACCAACAGCAGACCAGCAGGGTTATTGGCCTGTACCATGTCATGCTAACTCGTTCTCTCAAAACCCAGTGATTTATGGCTGCCTGAAAGCCCAGCACGTTATGTATCCCATAGGCAATATAAAACTCCATAGGATCACTGAATCTGACAAACACTGCATTCATAAAAGAAGCCAAATACAGAGAGTTAAGATACTTGTACCCTGCTTTATTTTCTCACGCTAAAAGGTAGACAACATTTAACTTGTCTTTTGTACATGTTTTTAATGAGGACAGAGTGGCGGATCTACATTCCTTGTGTGCATATGCCTGACTGTGCAAATGCTTGACTCACGTAGCCATTTAGTGTGATCAGAATTGGGTCACAGCGGGGACTGCAAAATAGCGTTTCACTTTTAAATCAGTGTTTTTTGCGTTTACCTATCCAGGACATGCAGTACTTTATGGTTGTTTGCCGTAGGTCACTATTTAATCTAATAATGCTATAAAAATATAACTATGTCATCAATAAATAAATTTAAAAAAGCTTTTTACAAGCTGATGTTTTTGTGAGTTTTCAGAACACTCTTTACAGCATTTATATGCCTTTTTGTTACATATGGTGGCTCAAGTAAGGTCTCTTCCATTTATAAATATATAAAAGGCTGACTGGCAGAAAACTCTATCCTAATGTACACACACATAGTGCGCTTTGGGTAATAGTCAGCAGTAAAGTATACATGCCTCACTTCAATTCAATTAATCTTTATTCATATAGTGCCAATTCAGAAGAACAGTCAATTCCAGGTGCTTTATACTGCAAGGTAAATACCCTACAGTGCTCTAGAGAAAACCTCCTTTGACCAAGCACTTTGCAGTGGTGGAAAGGAAGAACTTGCTTTTTACAGGAAGAAAGCTCTGGCAAAACCAGGCTCAAGATCGGGCAGCCATCTGCTGCAACTGGTGAGTGAGATGAAAGAGAGAAGAAAAGTAGAGAGAATAGGGAGACGGGGTAAATCTGTTTAAGACTTCTTTGAACAGTCTTGTAGGAATGGGATCTAATAGACATGTTGATGAGGAGGAAGAAATTATTGAAGATGGTTTGGAAAGATCAATAGGAGAGACAGAGTTTAAATAAATAGCTACAGTTGTTAAAGTTGTCATACTTAATACTACATAGGTGGGACAGTTGTGAATACTTTTCCCTAACCACTGAAATTTTATTTGTGAAGTCATTACTGGTTAAAATTAAAGGAATACTCTGAGTGTTTGTCAGCCTGGCCATAGTGAGGAAAAGAAAACCTGGTGTTGTTCCTGTTTTCCTCTATAAGTAAGGAGTAGTGGGATGTCTTAGCTTTACAAATGGCTTTTTTCATTGAGAAACAAACTATTTTTCAAGGCCAAGCGAAGATCTTCTGGTGCGCTTTTGTGAGTCATGATAGAGTCTCTGATTTCTCTGATTTGTTGCTTTCTTTTTCAGAAGAGCTATGATATCCAGTAAGGATGTAAAACTGTTAGTGAGATAATTGATCTCTGAGGGAGTAAAGTTTAGACAGCTGCCCTGCATTGTCTCTGCACATGGCATTGGAGAAGAAACAAAGGAAGCACTTAGAGCACTTTCAGAAAGGCATCTAGTGTATTTGAATGAGTTTTCCAGTGCTCTGTAGTCCATTATCAGGGCTGTACCTAACTTTGTTAGCTTTATAGCACTAGTGCTATAGGTTGCCAGTTTTGTATCACAGACCAAAAGTTGTAGCACAAGCATGAAATGTAACATTAATATGATCTATTCTAAATATCTTGTGTCCCACGACAAGGACGTTGTCTGATTTACTCTTTTTCACTGCTTCTCAGTAGTACTGGCATCGTAATTCAGCCACAGAAAGTGTTTTTCCCACTCATTGCTTTACTTATAAACTTTTTCTTTCTTCTCAGGCGTACCTTCAGTTGGTGTAGGTTATGTGTTTGTTTCATCCTGATGGGCTTGTTTCTTCCATTTTCTTTGAAAGGTTTAAAATATTGCTCCATTTTTTTCAGCGTGAAAATACCGTCTACCAGTGGAGTGGTGCCAAACACAATGGAATTGTGAGAATTGTTTTAGAATTTAAGGCTAATTGAATTGATTTTTTGCTCAGCTATATTTTTCTTTCTTTGTGTTTTTTTTTTCGTTAATTTTTTTTGCTGTTTGGGATTTTGGGGGTTATTGCGTTCAAGCTGCTGGAATAAATAACTAAAGTCTCTATTAAAATCAGTGGTTGAGTTTGCAGTTTGGTCCATGACTATTGTATAGATTGGGGGAATAAAGCTGAGAATGACTTGGACCCAGAGAACATTACTACTGAACCGGTCACCCGATGGAGTGAAGGTTATTGTGATGGGTGGGCGGTATGTGTGAACAGCCAGATAAGGGTGTGCCATGTGAGTGGTGTAAACAAAAAGATATATTTGCCAACAAGAACCAGCTCTATTAGGACGTAGACTGTCCCTCCAGTAAAGCCCTGTGTGCTCTCATATCAAGTTATAGTTATTTGTAAAAATCAACTTGTAGTTGCTACAGACTGATTGCAGCAAGTAGTGCTATGTGTACTTACTGTGTTAAAAAAATGGAGAAACATCACTAGGATATTCTACACATGAGAAATCCTTTGGGAATAGTCTTGTCTAGAACCTCTGGTAAATATTTGCGCTCTTTCTCCATGTATAGAATCACACCGGGCTGTACATAGGGGCCTCCTTTACCAGGCTGAATTCCCCTCCACTGCAAGGTCATGACCCCATCACAAGAACCCAAAGACCAAGGAGAAAAACCCAACTCAGTTCCCGTTTCATTTAACACACCTAACACCTCTGCCTGGAATAACTGGACTAGCACCTCTCACCGCCTTCTCTTGGCCTGCTGTTTAGTTTGTTTGTGTTACCTTTCCCCTTGAATTCTCACTTCATCTCAGCGGGATACAGAGCTTTTTTTTCCTCTGTTTTTTAAGGCTCAGTCCTTACATACGTTATTTCCTGCACTTGGCTGAATTTTTCAGTGGTTATACAGTGTAGAGTGTGGTATTAAGCATTATTGCCCTGTCAGTCAGCTGTAAAAATGGAAATATCTCTCTTCCTCAGGAACTGATTCCTGAGTTCTACTACCTCCCAGAGATGTTTGTCAACAGCAATGGCTACCATCTGGGAATGCGAGAAGACAGGACCATGATTTGTGATGTGGACTTGCCAGCCTGGGCCAAGAAACCTGAAGACTTTGTTAGGATAAACAGGATGGTAAGGTTTAGTCATGTCAAATACAGCATCTCATGCTATAATTATATTGACCACAATTATCCATGCACAGAGCTCTGCATCCTCCATGTTGTATCCAGTGTCTGTTAATATAAAAAATATACTTACCATTTAAATCTTGTAATGAAATTAGGAGTTACTGTGTTTATTTATTTGCGTATATATATTTGAATCCTCGTTAGCCTTAACTAATGTAAAAGTTGTTCTTTTTTGAAAAACAATTGATACATGAACATCTATAAGCCTGTTTTGTAAAACAGGAAATCTAATAAAGCAAGGAAGATATTATATTAAGCAGTACAGCAGTGTACAGTTAATAAATACTCAGATTCTGATAGACAGCATAGAATAATAAATAGCAGTTTGGTCAGGGAATCCCGAAGGTTAAAAGAATAAAATTCAGCCTCGACTCTTCCACCTACTAGAATTCTTGCATGCGTATATTCATATAACCAGCTTTTTGGAATAATTATTGTTTTATTTATAGTAATGACCAATTTTGTAAAGAGTATTTACATATTTATCCATCATTCTGAAACAAATGGTGAATGTAACGTTTCTCCTTGCAACGTTTCTGCTTCCTCACAAAAGCAAATCAATCAATTTCCTACTCTTCCTTTTAACCTTCCCATGCATCTGTGTCTCCTTGTCTTATTCGTGACTCATCTTATAAAGCCCATCACTCAATACTAACATTGTACAATCTGACCCCAGTGGTGTCTCCAAAAGATGAGGCTAAGGACAAGTTTGTCCTATAGTGTTACCTTCTGTAAAGCCAGGACTCATCACTTTAGCAGTGTGCGGGGTGCTTTTCATCTGCATGTGTGTGGACATGTCTGCATATTTGTCTGTGTGTGCACGGTTAATACAGATAGCCTATCAACATGTGGCTCATAACTCCCAACAGGTTTTGGGAACAGCAGAAACAGAAAATGAGATTGGACCCGTTTCTTACCTTCAGATAAACTCTCCTCTCCCTTTAATCTGGAATCATTTACTGCAGAAGCTCAACAGCTCCCCTCCCCACTAAACCTAATGAGCAAGAACACAACAATAGCTTCTGTTTGCAGCAGTGTGGATACATTGGTACGCATATGGGCATATTTTCTCAATAAATGTTAACAATAAAAATAATGTTGTGTTTTTAGAGCTGAAAAGCTGCTTTTTGGAGACTTAAAATTCCTATTTAGAAAAATTGATCTTCAATAACCAGTAGTCCAGTACTGTAATCATGTATCTTGGTTAAAATAGTGTAGCTTCAAAAATAAATTGTAATTTAAGCAGAATAGATACATTTAAAATCGAAGTATACATTACTGGAAATGATGCTCAATGATACGCCTCCATTTTCTGATTTAGGTTTAATAATTTGCTTCTACCTGAAAACCAGAACTGCTTCTTTAACATTGCTATGAAGATACAAACTTTCAGGGATCCTGAGGTTAGAGGCCACCCCGTTTTTTGAACTAGAGGTAAAAGGAGGCTGCACGAACACTCTTGACCTTTTCAGCTGGAGTGACAGAGCCTGGCTGGTCTTATGCAGGTGACCTTTCCCCATGCTGTACTCGGACTGCCTGGTTGAGCTCTTTCAGCCTTGTACACTGGCAGAGAAGTGGTAAAAAAGGGAAAGGCTGGGAGTTGTTACTGGCATGTCTGCATCTCCAACAACAAGGATAAAAAAAAAAAAGTATTACAGTCGATGTTTTCTCACTGTTGAAGGATACATGTGTAGATGTTGCATTGCATTGTTGGATTCTCAGACCAGTGTATTCACACGCTCTGAAAATCATAGTCCTCAGCCTCCATTTTTTTTGTCTTTCTTTTGTTCTGTTCTCTAGCTAGCCCACACTCGTGCTTCCTCTATTATTTCATTTCTGTCAGAGAATCTCTCTGACTGCCTCCCACTCTTTCTCACTCTCTTTCTTTCTTCATTCCCTCCTTTTCTCCCCCCCTCCTCCCTCCATCTCTTTTCCTCCCACTTCCCATCTTTGCATGTGCCACTTTCAATTGTAGTGATATGCCCTGTGGCAAACTCTGCCTCTGTGTGCTTGAGCAGGCTTTGTTGGTAATGGCTGTTATTCCTGACGCGAGGGGAGGAGTGTAAAATTTCTCCAGCAAAGCCTTACGCCTGCATGCATGGGAATTGTATTGTACAATATTCTGGAACAATACACCCCCCACCCCCATCCCCCACCCACTGCATGCTTTCCATAGGTATATTTATAATAATTATCAGACATAAATCTTATCCTAAATATCTCAGTAGCACTCCCACAAGAAATTTAGTCTCCTCTTTTGCTCTTGCAAGTAATTTATCAGTGTTTCTGCTGTAGACAGTTTTACTGTAATATGGATCCTGTTAGTATTGAACCAGTTTCTTTGTCTCCATGCAAAGATAGTTTTTTAAGTGGACAGAGAAATATGATATGGGAGGTTTCCCCTTCAGTCAGCTGATTAGATTATTGGGTGAGCATTCAGCTTCTGTCTATGTACTCCTTCTAATCTTTGTGTCCAGTAAAAGAAACAAACACAAAAAAATATTATTAATAGAAACTAAAAGGTTAAATGCTTCAGTCATATTTTCCATGATAGTTCTCTTTGTAATTAGTTTTGTTATATTTAAAGGTAATGTAATGGTCAGTAAGGTTGTGTTTTGTTGTACGCACCCTTGGGCGGAAGTAAAATTTGTATTGTGTCTTTTGGCCCATGTGCTATGCGCTGCTGGTATGCCTCTCACCTCTAATTGCCCCATACTCCTCTGACAGGCCCTGGAAAGCGAGTTTGTGTCATGTCAGCTTCATCAGTGGATTGACCTTATTTTCGGGTACAAGCAGCGAGGCCCAGAGGCGATGCGCGCCCTCAACGTCTTTCACTACCTGACTTACGAGGGCTCCATCAACCTGGACAGTATCACTGACCCTTTGCTCAGAGAGGTAAAGCACACAGACGCACACACGCCAACCCCTCTTTTTTTCTGTTGCTCAACATAACCACAACTTCCTGTCTCTATTTGTTCTGGCATGTGCAGGAGCTCCAGGAGTATTCGCATCATGCATCTGTCAGTCAAATGTTGTGTCATGCAAATGTACACCGTGAGAGAATCAGATAAAGATGATGACTCACTACAGGTTTTTTTTTAAATTTTGTGTAATTTCCTGGTTACACAAATACATTTTCTGGAATTAGTAATTTACTGTCTCAGATAAACAATAGTCTTTTTATATGATTTAGCATTATCATTATTCACAGCTTGTCTTAACATCGTAACTTTGTCCTTCTTTTTTTTTTCTCATGTCGAAGATACTGTCTGTCCTCGCCCTGAATCAGATCAGTGAATCTGACCCCACTCTTTGATCAATCACCAGAGGTCACTTAGTCAGTGGATGAGGGAGTGAATCCTCTTGTTCTTAACAAATTAATTGAATAACTACTCGCTCCGCCATACTACTCGTGAATAGCGTAATTGCAAGGGGAAAGGGGACCAGAATATGCAGCAGCTGGCATGCATTGTGGTACTTTCCAGTGTGAGCTCGTCTCTCCCTGTGATATCCACCATCTGCTGTCTGCAAAACAAGTCATTTATATACTGTCACTTCCAGGGGCGCCTTTATTTATCAAGTGACCACTATGCAAATCACCTGCAGAAGATTTGGCTGATCTAATTACCAAACCATATTGTGAAAGGGTTGGTTTTCATCATTTTGAGGACAATTTTAGATGATGCCTTGTTTATTTTGCATCAGATTGAGGGGTTTTTAAGCTGTCTTCCACCCTGGCTGTTGTTACCCTGAGAGATGACAGTACTGTTAGTTAGTTGCACATTAGGAAGCCTGCTACTCAGACTCCCTAATTGCACCCAGTTGATGTATTCTCTGTTGTGACATGTATTGTGAATATATTTTGTGAAGGAGAAAGAAATTGGTTCAGCTAATTGCAACTGATGTAATGTTGATATGATGAGCACTAATTAAGATGAGCCTTCATACCCTCAGTCAGGTTTTTCATTCCAGGTGGACTTTTTTTGTATATTAATCTCATGAGCATGCTTTTTGGAAAAGTCGTCAAGTTTAATGCTTTAAAATATATTTATTTTATTTTATTGTATAGCAAAGTTGCAAATATGATTTTGTTGCAATTAAAAGCCATGTAATTTGATTTAAAATCATCAATATCGTGCACTGTCTGAGAATGTTAAGAACATTTGGCAGGTGACTACCTGCTCCATTTTACTTTTAACTTCTCCTCCACTTCTGCCTTAATGAGTCGGTGAGGTGTGGCATGGAAGAGTGCCCAGCGAATGTCTTGCTTATTCCTGCTAAAATGTGGCGATTGACTTCGGGGTATTGATTCATTCTGGGCCTGACAGGTGAAGCTGCAGATCTGGCATTAGTCACAACAATTAAGGCATTTGAAATGTCAAGAAATTAGAGGTCATGAGAGATAATTTCCGCCTGTGTGTCAGATGAAAATGATGACACCCTCTGACATGCCGCTGGGCCTCTGGTTGAGGGCACGGTGACAGCTCTACTGGGCACACTGCCGGAACAGCGGTCCTTCGCCATGATGCTTCTCCTGACAGCCCTCTCTTACTGAAAAACATGACAGCAACCCCTGGATTCAGACCCCACTGTGTCACTCAGAAGTAAACAGACAAATTATTCATCAGTAGGACTCTATTCCTCCTCCTGTCACTGCCCCTCCTGCCCCCTCTGATTCAACAGAGACAACAAAGTGTGCTGTAGCTAGCAAATGTGGGGCTTTGAAGCACCTGACATACTCTTGAGTGATTTCACTGTGATATTCTAATTATGATGGAATGCACGTTTAAATACTTGACCTTAATCTGTGTTAATCAGCGATCGTATAGAATTTAATGCGCATTATCAGTGATCATAGCTGCATTCGAAACATAATGTTTGAGACATTTCTGCTCAGCTCCCAAGCTGTCACTCAAGAAACACCCTCAAGGCAATTCTTTATTTGTACTTAGGGATTGAAATCCAGATAAGCTTATCTTAAACAAATTTCCACAGGCATGTAAAGAATGGGCAGTGATGTTGTCACATGGAAAAATAACTCAGATACACAGAAAAATTCGAAATGGGGCGTTCACATACATTTACATGGGTTTGTATGGTTTTGATCGTTTTTTGCAATCTGTTTAAATTTCTACTGAAAAGCAATTCGCCATGTGTAATCTATGGCATCTGCCAAAAGGTGAAAGGTGCCACAGCTTTATGTTTGTAGTTGCCACTGTGCATCTCAGGTGTCGTGACTCAGCACACACTGCTTAGTGGGGCAATGCAAGGCCATGTCTGCAATCTGTGTGACAGAGCTGTTGTGTTGCTGCATTGCATGAGTGCACTGGAGGGTCCTCCATAGAGACTGCCATCAGTTTGGGGAAGATACAGTAGAGACAGAGGGAGCTGGAGCCACTCACCTCTGAAGCCTTTTGCTCATACCACAATTAGATGCAAACAAAGTCAGACAGACAGGTACACATGGTGAGTTAAAACGGATGTTTGGTGCTCATCCAAGCAAGGTGGGTTTATGCTGGGAGGGAAGATCATCCAGATGGCTTTGGCAATAAGTGTCACTTATCAGCCAAAAATCAAAGCCTGAAGTGACTTATACTAATGAACTACCTGTTAAGTGCTCTCCATCTCAGATCGAGATAAGTTTCTGACATACATCACTGAAGATTAGTATTTAAGTAGCTCAGAGCTATTGATGTGTTTTGATCATATAGTAGAAGAACATGTTCTTGGGTTAACCTTCAACAAGTCAAACCCCCTGCCCCCAGCACACAAAAACACATACAGAGACAAACTCTCCTGTTTGCACTTGGAAATCATTTTTGGTGCTCAGGGTTTTTTGAGGCTACCAAAATGGGGCTTTGCAGCACCCGAGTTTCCCCGGTAATAGAATCATCATAAAAAATATGTTGATGTTTTCCACATGGCCTTCTTAGCCTTTCTGATCTTTGTATCAAATTTCTCTATTTGAACAGACACGGTGACCCTAACCCAAAACCTAACCTTAAATAGCCATAATGTCAGTTGCTTATTACTTGACAGACTGCGTTGTAAAGAAACCCTGACTAACACTTAATGATTGCCAAATGTGCTCCCCAACTCACGTGAAACTTTCACTACTAAGCGACAGAGCTGTGCGGACAGCGCCTTTTTTTTGGTGCTGTGGAAGATAGGAAGTGATCGGGGGTGTTGGGGGCGACCGTGTGGCTTGCAGGTGGCCTGTCCTAATTCAGTATCACCTCCAAACTTCCCATGCCACTTCTCCCACTGTGGCATGTGCTACCCAATGGGTCTTTTTGATAGTGAGTGGTGTGTACAGGCGGAGGAAAATGAGGGCTAGTCGCCCAGGCAGTCAGAAGGGCGGGCGAAAGGCTGAGCGATGTACGTTCCATTGTGCACAGTGGCATTGACGGACGTCTACAAGCTCCCCTCTGATGGTGGAAGTGGCTCCAGTCACATCAATCACTCCCACTGTGGAGTGCTCCACTTTCAGTCAAGCTCAGCAGCTCTTACTATTTGTATTTTGCTCCCTCTAACTGCAGGCAAATTAGATCTAGTGTCTATTTAAATGGATTTCTTTTAAAAATCTACTCATGTAATGGCTGTTTTTAGGTAGTTTTCTCTCATCAAATGCATTTAGACTTGTATTTTATACCCCACAAATCATCTTTCATCAAAGTACCTTTAACCAAATCGCCATGACCTGCTTGTGTAATTTTGTGCCTCTGTTTAATACATATCTATGTGCATACACATGCTTTTACCCTTTTGTTTCAAGCACAATAACGTCTAAAAGCACACCGGCTTGCTGCGGTCCTAGCTGGATGTCACTCCAGGTTAACATTTGTGCAGTTGGGGCCCCTGCTCCTGGAAATGGGAATGGTTAACTGAAGCATGTTAATAGGAAAAGGCTTGTCTCTTCCATACTAACACTTGGATGACTCTGCAGGGTGAGGGGGGAAGGGGGAGCACCCAGGCGGATTGGGAGCGCACCCCTTTCCCTTTACCTCCCCCCTTCCTCAGAGGCACGGCTGAGTTAGAATTTGCTTGCATTGTCAAGTAACGCATTGACCCATCACTTTGATGCATATTGATTGTGACAGCCGCTCTCTCTCTCTCCTTCTCTCCTCTCTCTCTCTCCCGCAGGCCACAGAGGCGCAGATCCAGAGCTTTGGACAGACGCCATCTCAGTTGCTTATTGAGCCACATCCTCCACGCAGCTCCGCCATGCACCTGGTGAGAACAGCGAGCATGCTGGGAAAATTCCCTGCACCTCTGGTGGTGGTGGTGTGCATGAGGAAGGATGTGTGGACCTGTCCAAGCCCGGATGGTGTGCGTTAGCGTGAATGTGTTTGTAGGTACAGTAGACAGAAGATTGACAAGGAAGTCCTCGACTTCTCACTTCCAAAAGTTTTCTTGAATCTTATCTTTTATAACAGAAGATACATTTTTCAGAAGTCTTACATCATGTAGGTCACAGACCCTCAGTATAGCAAACAATTTTTAGTACCAGTGGTCTGCACTGTTCTGTAGCTGGTACTGCCTACTAGCAGTGTAGTTAAAATGGAATAGTGCTCTCTACTGGCCTAGTAGCGCCTTTCTTTATATTGGAAGCACCTCTTCCCTGTCCAATCCATGTAACAACCAGCCTTGTCCTCATTATCCTCACAAGGCTCTCTGTTTCTCTCTCCCTACAAGAAACTTAAGACCTTTTAGGTCCATTTTCTACTTTAGCAAATGTTGAGAATATTTTCATCACTTCTCTCCACTTCTTTAAATGGCTTCCTGTATCAAGGATGAGACCTAAAACTGTTACAGATCTTACAGTATTGCTAGTATCACTATGTCTGCCATTGCTTTTACTTCTGCTACACATGCAGAAGTCAGCATAGTAAAGGCTGAGTTTAAATTTGGGAAGGAAAAGGGAGGAAAAAGCACACTGCAAACATGCTTTTCTTATGGGCCATTTTCTGATATATGTATATGTATGCACCATCTCATATGTGCAGTCAATACCATCCCAGTTTCCCATGTCTACCTGTGTCTTAGTCCCTGCTTCCAGAGGGAACAGTCCATGAAACTCTCCTTTGTGTCTAAACCTAGTTTTTCCTCCAACCTCCATACTAATTGCCTCTTGCATTCTTTTTTCTTTCATCTTTTCATATCTCTTCTTTTCATTTTTTCCATCATCTCCCGTCCTGCTCCTCTTCCTCCTCCTCCTCCTCTCCCAACATTGTACTACTCCATCCTTTTCCACACTTTGTCTTTTCTCTCTTCTACTCAATAGTGTTTCCTTCCACAGAGTCCCCTAATGTTCAAGGACCAGATGCAGCAGGATGTCATTATGGTGTTGAAGTTTCCCTCCAATTCACCCGTAACCCACGTGGCTGCCAACACCCTGCCCCATCTTACAATACCTGCTGTGGTCACTGTCACCTGCAGCCGCCTATTTGCAGTCAACCGATGGCACAACACCGTCGGTGAGTGGAGCTCAGCTCACATGCACAAAAGTGTGCCACACCACATGTGATACCTACCACTGCAGTGGCCCTGTAAAATCACTTCATCACCGTCACACACAAACACACGCACACACCAAAAAAACTACCAACTGCTCATAATAGAGCTGCAGCCAGCTGGCTATGGGAGAGGCTAGCACCTCCCAGGTAAGCTGACCGTGAGTGTTTCCACATGTTACTTCTCAGACATGTGTGAACAACATTACCCACGGAGTCCCACCCTGAGAATCGGCCTCACCTCAGGGTCAGAGGGCCAAAGCAATGGTTACTAGAAAATTAGGCCACAACTGCACCACATTCTCCTCACACATCCCCATCTGTCACTGTAGAAACACACAGAGCTCCGGACCAAAGAGCCTGCACTATGTGGCGGCTCTGGCTGCACCCACACTAATGAACACAGCTGCAGCACCCTTGCCATCCTGTTGGAGAGGAGGGAAATGTGGTTTGGCTTTTCAGAATAATTATGATAACAAGACCTCCATATTTTCAGCCATGTAGCTGTTTCAAAACTGGCTCCAGATACTTTCACATAGATGAAATATCTCCATTCAATTTGACAATCTGGGGGGAAAAAAAAGCAGAGTAAGACAGATGGACCTCCAATACTTCCATCTCCTGGAAGATATTATGAATTAACTTGGCTCTAAAAGTGGAACAGGTGTGCGTGTGTGTGTAGATATGTCCACTGGTCAGAAATAGGCTCACATATCTGTCTGGATTCAGGTCTCCGAGGAGCACCCGGCTACTCTCTGGAACAGGCACATCACTTACCCATAGAGATGGATTCTTTGGTTGGTGAGTGAGCTTGAATGGAAAAATACAGCATTAAATAAAAATATCTGATGGATTTTTAGATCTGTTTAAAATTGCACAGTCCTTAATTTATAGCTCGGAAATTGCTTGGGACATGTGTTTTTTCTTTCTTTCTTTTTTTTTTTCCCACAGCCAACAATACTGGAAGCAACAAGCGTCAGATCACAGACCTAGTGGACCAAAGCATCCAAATCACCACACACTGTTTTGTCGTGACAGCTGACAACCGCTACATCCTGGTGTGTGGCTTCTGGGACAAGAGCTTCCGTGTGTACTCCTCTGAGACAGGTAGGTTAGAGTGTAAACTCTATTTCCTACAGAGGTGTGCACTGATGTGTGGAGGACAGTGCTATGACGGTAATGATACAGTATTGTTGCTCCTCTTTCCTGACAAGCCTTGTAGAAAATAGGTGAAAATAATAAATAATAATGCACTGAAATAAGAAAAAAAAAAGTTGTTTTTTTAAAAAATTTTCTTCTTATTCTTATGTTTCAGCCTTAGATAACATTAGTTTGTGTTGGTATGTGTTTATATATAAAAAGGATTAGCATTGCACCTTAGAATGCAAGCACAGACTGTATATAAAAGATAGGTCTGGAAAGTGAGGCCAGAGCAGAATTGCATTAAACTTGATTTCTTTCCTTTGGTTGTGAAAATAAATGTTAAAGGCTCTGCAAAAATTCTCCCTCTTCTCTCTTCACTTATGACCTTATTAAACACTCTCCTATTAAATTATGGCCCAGTCACTAATTTAATTTATTACTACATGTTTATCATATTGTAACTTGTTATCCTATTTTGAGTAAAATCATGGTATGTACTGGAGAGTAGCTGCCTTGTGACTGACAAGTTGCTACTGTATAAGCATGCCAATTCTCTCAGATCCATCATTTTCTCCCCAAATCCAGTTTAAAAACAAAAAATGAAAAACGGGAGAGCATGGTGGCCGCTTCCATCTTTTATATATGCTATATAATTACAGGAGTTTCGACACAATCTCTTTCTCTTTAGAAACACTGGGTAGCTTAAAATAATCAATTTAAAAATGCTAAGGACATTATCTTTTAAACATGGTCATAAGCATACATTTTATGTTAAAAAGCTGGTAACCACTGGATTAACTTTTACAAGTATTTATTCACTAATTAATATATTAACTCTCTTTACTAAAGTGACAGCATTCACAGTACCAGTTGTAGCAGTCTTTACATTTCTGGACTTTGCCAACACCGAATTCATGTACAGCGTGTATCCACTTTAGGCAAGCTGACCCAGATAGTTTTTGGCCACTGGGACGTGGTGACATGTCTGGCCCGATCAGAGTCCTACATCGGTGGAGACTGCTACATCGTCTCTGGGTCCCGTGATGCTACGTTGCTACTATGGTACTGGAGTGGGCGGCACCATATTATCGGCGACAACCCCAATAACAGTGAGTAACCGTATCCAAGTGCCACACACTCGCATGCATAACAAAAGAGTAGTAGAACTGCCCTCTGGACATGTTTATAGTTTATTATGTCATTTCTTGGTTGTGAAATGAAAGTCTGTAAAGGTACACATGCCTAGTATTTTTGTTTGTTTGTTTGTTTTTAAAATTTTAATAAACTGGTGAAAAATATTTATATTCAATAATTAGATTCTACAAATCAAATCCAGAGGAGTGACGGGGGACGATCATTTATCTGCACTGAAGCTGTGATACATTAGTGTGATTCATTACATTGAGATGTGCTGCTTTCAAGTAGAGGACTCCAGATGTCTTGGCATTCATAATAGTAGACCCCAGTGTGTGATTTCTGCTGCTCAGTTCATTTAGTTTCTCATTCGCACTGATTGTCTTGCGTTTCAGACAATTAATCACAAAGGGAACTGTTACAGTACTATGTAGCAAGCAGAACCATATATGGTGTGGAATGGGGAAAAACTGAAAATAAGGGGGGGAAAAAAATGTTTTGATTTTATTTTTGGATAACAATGCCGTGTGTGTGCTAAAAGATCGCGTGTTTCCAGTCGTCTCAGATTCTAGGAGCTCTGAATTAGTCGTGAGTGTCCTTTAATTAACTTCACTGAAGCTCTGACAGTTAATTAAGAATTTCAGCTTGGATGCCTCCAATTAGCAAGGGGCAATAGCACTTGTGTTACTGCAGCAGGAAAACAGTATTCCCCTGATATTCACACTACTTGTGCTTACAATGCACCTTTAATGGACAGAAGATGAAAGGAAGCTATGTAGCTGAAGAACAGGGAGCGGAAAACAATTTAGATGCAGCTGAGAACTTTTAAACTTTATTCTTATATAAATCTTTGAGCCACTAATGATTATATTCAGATACAGATGAGAGGCATTAATCTTGACTATATAAACTACTACCATCTTTTCATACCTTTACAATTAAAGGCCTCAAATTAATGCCATAAAGCAAAACAGCAGTCCTCTGTATCCTAATTGACTGTCTCAATGAGCGATCTTTTCCAAGAATGTCGTTCTAGTGATTTCATGCCTATTATATTTTCTGTAATGCTAGTAAAAGGTTTTGTGAATACGTAGCACCAGCCTGCTCGATCATTACTCTATCATCTCGCAGATGTGGCGTTCCCGAGGAAATTGATTTTACCCATGCCCCAAAAGCCTGCATGCAACTTATATGTCTAATAATTAAAATAACTTCCAGCTCAATCATGGCCTTGCTCCTCAGACTCAGCCCATCACGCTGGTTGCGAGGAGATATTTGCACCAAGTAATTGTTGTGGCTGAATCTAGCTTGTCCCAAGGGTTCAGGCAGGGTGGGGGGGTTAGTTGGTACAGGGTGATTGAATCTTTTGTCGGGTAGGTGAGCTCCTTTTTCCCCTGGAGGCTTTTTCTGACATTTGTCCTATTCAGCCCCCCTCAGCAGCAGGTACTGGGACTGACAGCACTGCTCAGGTCCCGGTCTCTAAGGGACCATGTTGCATCGATCACAGTCCAGCTCACTGACTGGACTGCTGCCGCGGCTATAGAAGCAATATGCCGAGGTGGTGGTGGTGGTGGTGGTGAGGTCTAAAGTGTGTCCACATCATCTATCAGGATGTTGCTGTCATCCAGTGAATAGGGAAAGTTTGACTGAATTGGCTGAACTTTTAGTTACATGTGGACACCAACAGTCTCATACTTATTCAGTGTTAGTCTGACATAAGTTTGGCATGAGTAGCTGGGGAAAAGGTGATGATTACAGTAAGGGCCCACACAGTTAACAGAAGACTTATTAGCTATCATAAACATGTGAAATATAAATTCTATATAAAAAAAAAAAAATCCTTTAAACAAAAGAAATAAAGAATAGAAAGCTTTGTTTTTTAAAGTGACTAGAGATTCTCAGCTGTGTTCATTATTGTCATTTACTTTAAGTAGAAGTTAATGATTAATTAAACAGATTTAACACTCTCTATGCATGATATAATTCAATTAAAAGTTCATTCCCTTCTTCAGCACTATTTAGGGAAAGGTTTGGGTTTTGTTTTTTTTTTTTGGTGATCAGAGCATTTCAGAAAGACTCCCGCTTTCATCGTTCTGACAGTATTGGAGGTCGGCTCCAGGTGCCACGAAACACCCCTCACTAACCTCTCCCCCGGCCATCATCAATCATGTGACACGCAGGATCAAATCAAGTGCCTCCGCTGCCATCGCTGGGCATCCCTTCATTTACATAACAATTCACATGGACCTCCCTGCTAGCAGATGTATGTCACAATCACAGCGATTGTGTTTATATGATTTCATTGTCTGATAAATGTGCTCGGTCGCAGCACAAAAATACTATGTACTGGCCGGTAAATTACCTGTAGCATGCTATTCACATTATTCTTGGGGTCACACATCAGATTTTAAAAAAATTAGCCAAGTCCTTTGTTTTGTGACGTTGTGGGCCTTTTGTCCCTTAGGTGACTACCCAGCACCCCGAGCAGTTCTCACGGGTCACGACCAGGAGGTTGTGTGTGTATCAGTCTGTGCAGAGCTGGGCCTCGTCATCAGCGGAGCTAAAGGTCAGTGCGCTTCTTTGTTCTTCCATGTCATATTGACTGGACAAAAAAGGTGACATAAGGTACACCAATACTTTAAACTGCAACAACGATGCTCATGCATTAGATGACCAGTTGATTAGTGACCACCTCCAAACCAACAGATATCAAGAGTCTGTACCCGCCTGTTTATCCAGATAAAAGATATGCAGTCGCTTCACATAAATGGACTATTTTTATAGATTCTTTACATAAGCACAGGCTGATCACATGTGTGTTCTGCTTTGGTAGAGGGTCCGTGTCTGGTCCACACCATCACAGGGGACCTTTTGCGGGCTTTGGAGGGACCAGAACACTATCTGTGCCCACGGCTCATCTCGGTTTCCAGTGAGGGTCACTGTATCATCTACTATGAGCGGGGACGCTTCTGCAACTTCAGCATTAATGGAAAACTGCTGGCACAAATGGAAGTCAATGATTCCACCAGGGTATGCTGACTTTAAAAAAAAAAATTACATCAATATACTCCAGGAAATATGCATTTTTGTTCATCTGCAGTTTAAAATGTTTGGAGATATTTAGATCTCAAGTGCATAAGATTTTATTCAAATACTGAGTCATTTTTTATGCATACTGAGCACATTAACCTTTGATTAGATGATAGTAATGTTGTAGAGTATGCTGGTTCATGTCATGTATTTTCAGTATGCTATATGTTTCTCATTCTGCAGCAAGAAAGGTGAGTAAGTGTTGGGTTGGAAGTGTCATGTGTAACTGGCTTCTATCCCTCCTGTAGGCAATTCTCCTGAGCAGCGATGGCCACAACCTGGTGACAGGTGGAGACAATGGTGTGGTGGAGGTGTGGCAGGCTTGTGACTTCAAACAGCTCTACATCTATCCAGGCTGTGATGCAGGCATCCGAGCCATGGACCTATCACACGATCAAAGGTCAGGGCAAGCAGTTGTATGCTGGTGATGGTATATTAGGCCCATGAGAGTGAGAGCTTAATGAGGTAAACCAAAGGTATATTTATAATCATTTAATGGGGCGGTTGTGGCACAGGAGGTAAAGCAAGTAGCTTATTGGAAGGTCAGTGGTTTAATTCCTGGCTCCAGCCGGTCCCGGTGTTAAAGTGTGTTTGAGAAGGATAAACTCTAAATTTCCAACAGTTCATCCATTTGTGTGAGTTTGTGTGTGGTTGTAAAAAGTGACGAATTAATGTGTTTATGAAGGGGTGAATAGGGGTGCAGTCTAAAAACAATTTGTCCGTCTCGAAGGCTTTAAAAAGTGCCGTCTAAACAGCTGATTTGTTGTAGTTTCTTTCCTATAATGAATCTACCCAACTGTTATGTATAAAATGAGCTCTAAGACATGCCAAATGTTTGCACATTTTAGTGTATAAGAAGTATAAAAAAGCAAGTTTGTGTTGTGACTGTGTTTGGCATTCTTGGGTTGATTAAAAATATTGTGGAGGATTGTGTGCATCCAAATGATCACATATCATGGGATATCATGCTATGTATAGATTCAGGAAACAAGCCTTGTGTTGCCTGTTGTTCATGTCAATATAGTTTAGTTAGGGAACAGTCACCATCCGCTTCCTTTAAATAGATCTTACAGTTGCCATAGAGACAAAAATTACAGGGGTGCAAATGCACATATTTTGGACACTGGCTAGCACACATGCATGCTGCAGAAATCTAAAGGCAGGTCAGCCCCTTGTTTGTCCTGAAAGTTATTTCTCCACAAGATTTGTCAGGAGTCATATAATGGGTGTCTGGACTCACAGACGGCAGTGTCCGCTTTGGGGCTAAAAGCCTGACGTCATCATGTGACCCTGGCAGTCAAGAGAGGTTAGAGAGCCTGAACATTCAAGCTTCACTTCACAGCCACAGGCCAAATATCCCTCAGCATTTACAGGCCTATCCAAAAACAGAGACCTCGGGCCAAATGCATAAAACTTGATTACAAGTGTGTGTGCTCAACAAGGCATAAATGTGCAACATTTTCATCAGATTAATAAAGCTGTGCTGAGGTATGGTCCAGTTTTATAAATCTCAATCATAGCAAAATTGAATGCATGTGGATGAGCCTGATTTCCATTCCAATCTTTGATTATGAATGGATGTAGACACACCCTGAATTAATTTTATTGTGTTTGAAAACAAACAAACCACAGGCTATTAGATATAGCAATGAAAAGAACAAAGAAGCATCAGAATTTCACAAAATGTTTAATGTAAACACTCACTAGAAAAGAGAAGAAAAGGAAAAGCGCTTATTTTTTGATCTCAGCACTCTAATCAAACAGATCAGAAACTACTGAATAAAACAGTCGGACTACAAATCGGACACAAAAAAGTGATTTGTTTTCACATGGAAAGTAGACCTGTCACAATTATTTACAGCACTTAAAATTGTGGATTATAATTTAGTGAAAGAATTTAATTTGAATTGTATTTCTAACACAGTTTGTAAACGTTACTTTGAACATATAAAAAGGCACAATATGTTAATTAGAAGTGCAAACCATTTTTTTTAAGTTCATGTCTTACTTTTTCTTTCACAAAATCAGGCTCAATTTGCTTTAAAAAACACATATGCACATATGCCCTTCAACTTTGTGAGCACATATGATTTTTGTTTGTACACACTTATATATCCAGACATTAGTTCTTAAATCTGCACCATCAAAGGTGCTTAAACAACCCTTTAAGACAAGCAGTGGCTAGTTGGAGAAAATTGAGTTGTTTGTTTTTTATTTTTTACATTAAACAAGTATTAAACCACCACTTAAATCACTTAAATATTTGAAGAACCCCTCGATTCAGCTGCAGTGGTCTTTTCTCAATAAGTTGACATTAAGTAATCTAAGTGAGCTGGGCTCCTTGACTCCCTTTACAGGAGGACATTCTGCTAAAGCTCTGTTCATTGTGCTGGAGCATTTTAGCCCTCGGGGTGTAGCAGTATAAGACAACCCTGTGAAATCAGCTGCTTTTCCTACATACCAGCCAGATGTGGACACCGGGGGCACAGGGCACTTACAGAAAGACAGTGGGACTCAGTGGTCCACTTGAGTTGTCAGAGGAACCCAGTAATTTACTGTCACAGCCCCTCATGACCTCCTGCACCAGTTTCATTCACTCACTATGGGGATTTTAACAAATCATTCAGCTGCATGGAAGTAAGCTTAAACAGTGAACATATTTTAATGCATGTTGGTTTCTCGCTCTCATTCACACACCTTTGGAATAGCATTAGGTTATAGAAAGAATATTTACATTTTGCAATAGTTTTCTAACACTGGAATATCATATATGGTATTTATTCCTTGTTTTGTTGCCTTTTAGGACTTTGATCACCGGCATGGCCTCTGGCAGCATTGTGGCATTTAACATAGATTTCAACCGCTGGCACTACGAGCATCAGAACAGGTACTGACGAGAGGTGGATACGTGCAGCAGGAGGCTAGTGTCGAGAATTAAGAGGGAAACCTATCAACCAGTGACCGAGTTGTGCTGCAGAGAATCCAAGATGCTGGGGGCATCAGCACGATGAAGGACTCTGTTCTTGCATGTGTTCATCTGGCCTCTGAGGCGAACACATGTCTGCTGCTAAATAATCTGGAGACAGTTTGTTGGTTTTTACCTGAGCACCAGCTGAAGTATTTACCCAAATGAGTCAAGCAGGTCTGCTGTTCTGGATAAGAAGAGACTGAAATCAACTCTAATTAACGAAATTACACAGTTAAGTTCTTAAAACATACTTAATGTTCCTGTTTCAACTGTGAAAACGCGAAACAAAATGAGGAACATTTATACAACATTTGTATGGCAGATACTTGGAACATTTTTCTAAGAAAAAACGAAACGCTCAACCTGTAAATAAGGACTTGCAAAGATCTAAATGCTGTTAGACTACCCACCATGTTCCATCAAGCCATGTATAAATGTTGCAAATGTTTTCATTGCTCTTCAGATATTAGTTGGTTAGTTCCATGTATACGACCCTTTTTTGCTTATCGTTAACAGTGGTCAAGTGTATGTGTATGTGAAAAGACAATGTTTACTGTTAATTTGTTGTGTTTGAATGTCTATATGGAAATTCAGTGTGAGTCCTTTGTGAAAACTGTTTATGACAATGTCATAAATATGGATATTTCCATATTTATTTTAAAATTGCAGACTATATTGTTTATTAATGGAAAATATTAAAAGATTGTATACCGATTCAAGTTTGTCATGTGGAACATGCATTTATTTTTAGACATTGTTTCTTCCAAAAAACATTATTGAAGGATTAAAATACCAGATTTGTTGGATTGTCTAATGATTGTTAACGTGTTTATGGTAAAGCTGAAAGTGCCATTTTTAAAGACATTCTACAATTTCTGGCACTGCAAACATTTATACTGTTCCTTGTGTATATCAGATTTTTTTTTAAGTTATTCTTTTGCAATAAATTTGTTCTCCTCCATAACTCCATGCTCTGAAAGCAATATTATGACATGTTTGACAAATAGGTCAATGAGAGATATTCAGCTGTGTAACAAAACTATATATTAATGAAGAGGACAGTAGTATAAATATGAGTATGGTCTATTTTTGGTTATATGAAAGCTATTGAGTCTGCATTTAACTGAAGCAAGGAAAAGTTCATTTCCATGCGCTGTCAATTTAAATGAACAAAAATATGCAAACTGATGGAGTTGGCGGTTAGATTTTTTCTTTTTTTAAACAGGTGCTACAAGACATAAACCTACCCAAAGCTGAATATTTTGCATGTTATAAAATCCTAAAGGCACTGGTTTTTCTTTTCTGTGAAAATCTTGTCATTATTGTGAATAAAAATGTCATATCATTAACGATATACCCGAATGAAGCAGTTCATTTTGATTTCATTCAGTACACAGTAAAATGATTCTGCAAATGTTCCAGGAGGACATGTCGGGAGCTGAAATAATTAGGTCAAAACTGGCAACTGTATGCTGAATTTCTTTTTTTGTTGTTTTTAATAAAATTGATTGCATACACTGTAGTCAGCTCCTCAAGAGTAATTCTTGAGATTTTAACTCATGTGATTAATCCATAATAAGGTGTTTATAACAGTAGTGCAGTAAATGTTACAAGTAGCCGGAGGTGGAATTTATGTGGCGTTTGGTCATACTGCCATCTGGTGTTTCAAAAAGTCACGGACTCACAAATTAAATCCATTTTATTCTCAGGTTTGGTTTCTTTGCAGAGTACATTGTTGGAAGTTTGCTTTTTAACCAGGGTATTATTTTTTCCCTCTTTTTTTGTTTTTGTTCTCATTCAGATTGTTGTACAGCATCCTTACATTTATGGAATATGAGTAAACACAACACAAGTGTTCTATTCTCCATCTCCTCCAAAATGACAACACTCCCCATTCCATCTGCTATTTCAGTACGGTTTTGTCAAACTGTATGTAAACATTACATACTCTTTTGCTCATTTTACTCATTTGGTGAAGATTCAGCACATTCCCCAAAACTCACAATTTGCTTTTTCTTGTGCTTTCTGGGTTTGATCCCTTCAATCGAAAAACATAAAAGCCCTTTTTACAACAAAGTCAGTCGTGTGAAGTTACACTGCTGTTAAACTAAGTATATACAAATCTTAGCTGTGTATGACTACAGTCTGCCTTTACCAAAGTTCATTCATCTAGACAACACGTATAATGATAAAAGGAATGGTTTCATATCTGACAGGCGTATGTTAAACAGCAGAAGACCAGAACAACTGATCTGGGATGCATATCAGCGCACATGCAGTTTACAGTTTATGAAAAAGGAAAGAGTACAGTCATATCCATGAATATTTTGTCTCTGGTGAATCGATGCACAGAGTAATTAGACATAAAGCACAGAGAGTCTAGTGACCTAAACTCCTCAGTCATATTTGATGTGATCATTGAAAGAAACATTCAACAAATTAAATGATCTAATGAAGAAAATATTAAAATTATGGATTTTGCTGGAAGCACTGTTGTATTTACTATTATTTAACTCGGTTCTTATTTCAGTGTGCGAAAATCAACCATGTTGCACCAGTTGCCCTCATGTGATAGAGAAGTGTTTCACATTCCAATAATCCCAGCAGCACATTTTCAAATATGCAAGCATTACAAAGGACACACAGCATTTGATAGGTATACTATACCCAAGAGCGCAGTATACCTAATTGCACTTAAATCTATATGTGTCAAGGCAAGGCCTTAAAATATGCACCTATTACCAACTACAGCATTGACATTCATATGCACCACAAATGAATTGCAATCACTCTCACAGATCTGTAACAGAACCATTTCAGTTATCATCCTCGAGCACACAGGTAAGCTAAACCATCAGTTAAACATCAGTGGCCCATTGCCTCTTTGAAAAACTACTATGTGGCAATACAAGAATTGTCCTCATTCTGTTAGGTCCAGGAAATACTTATTTGGCAGCATGTCTGAAGTCCTTTCAAATAATGTGTCAATGGTTTATGCACCACAACTTCAAGTGCTACAGCACAAAATTTACTGTACGCCTTACAGTACAACAGAAGGTTGGCCGATACTGTTAATATTAACAAGCTGAAATCGGATAGGCACCGATCATGTACTGAATGTAATTTAATATTTAGAGGCTAAGGTTTCAGTTTCAAAAAGTCTTACTTCCTTTAGGATAGAATATTAACCAGCAGAGGGCTCCAAAGTACTACAATGAACCAGTCCTTGCTGCTTGATAAGGCCTAGACAGCTTGTTGGCTTTTTGGAGGGGAAGGGGAAACAACATGCATCTTGTGATCTTCTTTAATTTATATAATTAATATAATTATCAGGGAAGCCTACACAAAAATGCTTTAAAAAAAAATAAATAAATAAAAAAATAAAAATCAGCATTTGCAATGTTAGTGGACGACTATTCGTCTTCTTTTGTTGGGAAAATTCTTCAGTGAGTTGTTCAGTCTCAAAATTGCAGTTTTGCAAAGTTTACATTTAGAGGAAATAGAAAAATACTGAAACCTGACTACTGATGTTTGTTTTCATAGCTCTGGAGCCCAAGAGCCAGCTAAAGTATGTGCAGAGGGGAGCCCAACTTCTGGAAGTTAGCCAATTAGGACAGAGTGAGCTCATCGGGAGGAGGGCCTTGAAGAGACATTAGCAAATACAGTCTGTTACAAATAGAGGTTTTACTGGGTGAACTGAGAGGCTGCATTATTAGAATATTTTGAACTTTAAATGATACAAAGATGTGCCATTTGAACTTGGGCATAAAAATATAAACCTGTAAATGAGCAATAAGCCTCTCAAGACATCATTGTAAGCTTATAAGGGGTGTTTGATCCAGACTAGACTTATCTCTTAAATGCATTCAAGAATTGAAATAAAGGTAATTTAATTTTGGGGTGGGTGGGATAAAACAGGTAAGAATAAATATTCAGTCTGTGAAATTTCAAGTCAACAGACTAGATCCATCAAACCCTCTGCCTCTTTTTCCACAGAGGAGTGGATGGCACTGTCACTCCAGGAAGGCTTTTAGAATGGAGAAGTGGGTGAACGGACAGTGTCAGCCGAACTTGGAGAATAGTCTTCGGACTCTGAGGTGACCTCAGCTGGGTAAAGGCTGGCACCAATACCATGAGGGAGGTGGGCCTTTACATCCTGGTGGCGTCTTCGTCGGAAAACTTGCTTCTCTTTATCAAGTGGCGTGGTCTGAGAGAGGGTGACACAGCAGCAATTGTTAGCATATCTAGAGAGCCAGATCAATGAGGATTGGCATCCACTCACTGAGGCATGAGGTACATTTTAGATGAGCCGGTGTCATCATGCACTTGTATGTGAAAAGCTGCATTTGCCTTGCAAGTTTTCTCTATGAGAAAAAAAATATGACTTCATCTTTTGACAAATAGGAAAGGCAAGAAGAGGCAATAAGATCCAGCAGTAACTTTTTATGTTGTTGCTTCTAGAAAGGAAAATAAATGTTTTCATCTTGGAAAATAAAAATGAAGTAGCACAGTTTATAACAAACTCTCAAACAACCTTTTTAAATGCAAAATAAGTAGATGGCAAGGAAAACTGTGCAGCTACCTGCCACAGCCCAAATGAGATGATGTAAGGTGATAAAGTGAGGGATATGATGAGGCATGAAAAGGGATCCACTGATGGGCAATATGTCAAACCCTTGGGAGATGGGAAATGGAGACTGCCAGCACTTTGCCATGAAAGCACTCACTTTATTTAAGCACTATGCTGTGTCATACCTTATCCAGTACAAAGGATGCTGGTAGCGGTCCAAAGACCCTGACTTCTTGATGGTTAAGTCCTGGTCCAGCTGAGCAGAGAGAGATGAGCGCAACTCAGAGGATCACTATGAACTCAAAGCATCACTGACCGGATTAGGAACACATCTCTACACTCCTGTTATTATTGATAGGATACTCGCAGATAGATGTCATGTCACTGTCAACTGGTTTCAAAATAAGTTAAAAAAAATAAAAGACTATATACAGGAAATGTAGAGCAATGCAGATCCTCTTTAATAACAGTGCTCACTTTGAAAATAAGTTATTTATCTTTCAAATCCAGCTTGTATTTGTAACTATTTCAAATTAAAATATTATCTCCTAAAACCTCATAATGGTCAACTATGTTATTTCTAAGCTCTTGTAACAAAAGTGCTGACAGTCCAGCTAAAAGTAGGATGAGAGGGCAGAGCAAACAAAGGAAAATCTGGCAGTGGGATGCAGATGGATGAAGTGATGACTGACAGAATAAAGCAGGGAGGTTGCAGATTTAAAAACAACAAAGGGCAACTGTTTACCTGTTTCACAAAAGCAGCAATTTTAGTTCCAAAATTACATCCAAGGCATAAAAATAAAAAGCTTCTGCATGTGTGAGTTGTATGTGGCACATTATGGCTCGAAGCTGAAAAGTCCTTTATTTCCAAAGCATGCTAATAAGCAGAAAGCCCAAATGTAATCTACCATTGCACACCGACATGCAGTATCAGTGTGGAGAGTGCAGAGCAGCGCTTACTGTGATCACGGACACTCCAGCTGTAGTGCTGTTGACCTTGACTCTGGTGTTAAAGTGCTTCCTGATCTTCCCAGCCACTGGCAGCTGGTGTTCTTTCTTTGACACACCATCATCCTGATAAATATAAAGAACCATATTTAAGCAACTCTACTTTTCTCAATGTCACTGGTATCGATGCAGATTCTGGCGAAAGGACTGACTTCAAACTTACATTGACCCACGGGTGATCAAGGACTTGTACAGCTGTATATCTTTTATCCACTGCTACCTGCAGCATCTCAGTGATCAGAGCCTAAACAGAGATTTGTTAGTCACAAGAATTCATAACATACTGAGGGTGTCTGGGGTGTTTCACATGGCTCGTGATCACAGCAGGACCACTTTCAGACACAAACCTTGGCTGAGTCTGACACATTGTCCCAGTGTGGTGCGGGAAATTCAAGCTGGCCCCTCAAAATCTGTTCAAAAAGCGCCTCCTGATCTTCACCACTCCTGTATATAGTTAAATTATAAAGCTAAGTTGGTCTAAAGGCACTATTAGTCTACATGGCACACCTTAAAAATGTATGGAAATAAAGTGTAAAGTAAACCTCCAAATACAGGAGCACATACCCACGGAAGGGAGGGAATCCACTCAGCAGTATGTAAGTGATGACACCTGCTGCCCAAATGTCAACCTTTAGTCCATATCTATAATATCAATATGAACACAACACATAAAGGACACTTGACGCAGAAAAACAACACTCTTGCATTTTTGCTGCAGATGACTGGACTGGATAATGTAATTACTGACTCACCCCATTTCAGCAACAATCTCTGGTGCTACATAGGTGGGTGTGCCACACACAGTATAAAGGGGCCCGTTGACAACAGTAGCCAAGCCAAAGTCTCCTAACTTCAGAGATTTACTCCCATCATTGTGCTCATATACCTGGACAAGACACAGAAAGGGACAGTGGGAAATACTGGATGAAAAGGTCACCAATAGTCAATCTGATGAGTAAAAATTTGATTTCATTATTGAGCCAATTTTTTATTAGTGCAGTGACTTCAGGGGAAATGAATTACAAAAAAAAATTAAAAAAAATCCAGTGACTGCAAACACAGATGGTCTGCACAGAAAACGGATTTTTGGTTGGATCATGAAATAAATCTTATGCAACAAGCAGTAACACGCGATTCCCCACCCATACGCTGAAGACCCAGACGCTCCGTGCAGAGTCGTACTTACCAACAGATTTTCTGGTTTTATGTCCCTGTGGACAATATTGAGACTGTGCAGGTACTTGATAGCACTTGCCAGGTTGAACAGCATAGAACTGGCATCGCGCTCAGTGTATTTGTTAGAAGATGTAATGGCATCAAAGAGATCACCCCCCTGTAGAAAGAGTTTTTGAAATGTGAAAGAGGCTCAGTTGCTAAATTTATAACAGGCTGACGCAGATAAATGGTAGATAACATTTTCTTTTTAACTGAAGTTGAATTAATTCAACTATAAACCATTCTATAACAGCAAAAAGAATGCACTACGTATGACATTAAAAATGTTTCTGATAACTTATTTGAGTTTTATCTTGTGACATCGGAGGTTTCAATTTCTTCGTAAGAAAAAAATTAATAAAATAAAAAAATCAGTACCTTAACTAACTCCATTACAAGATAGAGCTCATTTTGGGTGTCCATTTCCTCAATCAAAAGAACTATGTTGGGATGTTTCACACGCCGAAGGATTGATACTTCACTCTGTATCATGTGCTCCTGGGTGACAAAGAACACAATCAAATAAATGAACAAACACTGTAGCCCATAATACTTTATACACAATGTGAGTTTTGTTTTCTTTTTAATTTTAGAGAAAATAAGAGAAATACTGTTTTTCAAAGAGAGCTTTGTTAACTAGGATCGTCTGATGATGCGATTTAAACAAAAAAACAACCAGAACCAAATATTTTTGCTTCCAATGTTATAGCACCCCCTGCTGACCAAGGAGTTAAAAAAAAAAATGACTCACCAACAGCTGAACTTCAACTTTACAAACATTAGGAATTTGATGGTGTAATGAATTCAGCAGGTGCAGAGCAGGCTCACCTTTCCCCTGCACTTATCTTTGCTGATGATCTTGAGCGCATACTCCCTTCCAGTGGATCTCTCCACACACTCTCGGACTACGGCAAAGTTTCCGTCCCCTAAAGTCCTCCCCACTTTGTACCTCTCTGCTATGGAGGCAGGGACTGAAGAGTACTCCTCCATTGGCTCAGCTGTGAAAAAAATAAAATAAAATACCATCTATAATAGGTAAAGCATTATATGGTGGTCTACATGTTGTTTGCAACCTGTTTTTTTGTTTGTTTGTTTGTTTAAAGTTAGAAATGACAAGACATAAACTGACCTTCACTGCTCGGCCCATCTCCTTCATCCATTGAGCTGCATACCTTGGTAGACGCCAAGGAGAGTGAAGAACCACTGTGTTGAGATCCCTGAAAAAGAAGAGACAGCTATGGAGTGAGAATAAAAAGATAAACAGACGTACTTGTCTTACACAAATTTCAGAGGGGTGCAAAGCTTGTAAAAATGTGATTACAGCCAGATTACACAAAGCTTGTTTGTTCCACTCTGCTAGCCTTGAGCATGTAGATAGCAATGAACCAAGCATGGTGAAACCTTACAAAAACCTTTTTACCAGCACAAAGACTACCAAATGATCCTAGACAGACAGAAAATTACATGCAAAAACTTCACGACAGTAACAATACCTACCTGAACCAGAATTATGAATAAGTGACACCAGTATCACTGATACCTGGATTTTAAATGAGAAATGAGAGACTGTGGACTCTCCTCATCCATGATCAGATATGCCATAATCAACGCAAAATGCTGCTGCTTCAGTACAGATTATGTTTCATTCACAAGTTTGCTCTGAAAGTTGCTAGTTAGCTAGCAGCATTAATTACGTGAGCTTTTAATTTACTAGCGTGTTTGTTTAATCTCTTAATTGCTTCATTGTGACAGTGGTTCCCTGAGTTCATGTCAGAGTTTTCTCCACAGGATTTAAGCTCACTTAAGCATTTTGGATTTTTCCCCATTTCCCAGATAAATCTTTATAATGATACAAATGCAGGCTTTGATGGGGTATGAAATTTCTTTCCATTAACATAACTGCAACACAAAGTAATTAAGTTGTTAGGTTAATAGGTAGTAAGACTTGCATATTTTCTATGAAATGCAAGGATGGTGATAAACTTGTACAAATCATTTCCATTAGTAAAGTTCAAGGCTTTTGTTCTGTTCCATGTCAGTGCAATAAATGTTAAAGCACTTAAAATTCTGTCTAACTAAATGAAAAACTTCTTAAAATTCTTCAACCTTGGCACAACACAAAGCATTACCTCATTATTTAAATTTTTTTTTTACCTGTCGTCTTCTGAGGCTAGCTGGACTGGTTGGAGAGGGGCTTGGAGACTTTCCAGAACGAGGTGTGGACAGCTGACTGCCTGCAGTGCCGTTAGCTTTTAGGATAAGATAAAGATTAAATACTGTAGTATAAACCAAGTTCACAAGATGTGAAAGAACAGATCACATGCACACTCTTACCTGAACCGGCAGAAGAGGGAGACTTGCTCCTGCGGGGCATTCCACCACTTCTTGGAGAAGAGCGACCGTGTACTGAGGGCAGCCGCCCATATGATGCAGACTTCGTTACCCTGCATTCTGCAAAGAAATAAAAACAAGAATAATAAAAGGTGTGGACTGTTGCAGCATCATTATGCCAGAGTAATAAATGATCAGCTTTAAGGGTGGCACACTGATCTTCTGTCTTTCTTTTGGCTTCTCTGGCATTATTAAATGGTAAATGGACTGGTTCTTAGATAGTGCTTTTCTACTCTACCTAAGTACGCAAAGTGCTTTATACAGTTTGTTGCATTCACCTATTCACACCCATTCACACAAGCACTTTTTCTATTCTTAAGTGCTTTCTATCTACCACTGACACTCTGATGGATGCATCAGAGAGCATTTGGGGGTTACAATCTGAGCTACAGCCATCCCTTATTATTGCAACTGTTCTCTTTTTTTTCCTCTTTTCTTGGGCCTATCAGTATAAACCAAGTGACGACATCAACTGCATGCACTGTAACTAATGTAGATCTCGTTTATATCATTATCATACAATTTGAAACAAAGACAAATTTTATGACCAAATGAACAGAGAGATTCTTGGGCTGTGGCCAGATGAGTACCTGATACCATACACCACTTTGATTCGGGTGCCAGAGGGGTGGAGGAGGGGTACTAATTTTATCTGATGAGTTGGTAAACATTTTTGTGCTGAGGATAGGACGATATATATGTTTTATCTCAAACAATAATGTGAAATCCTCCTTCAGAGCTACAGAAAGAGGTGACGCAATACAGTGGTGGGCATGCTCATGATCCAACTTTATTTATTTCATTAAAAGCACATTTCACAAAAAATATTGATTTTTTTGAAAATCATTTAATCATCATCATCAATTCTCAATATTATATTTAGTATTACTATTAAATATAGGGTTCACATGTTTTTCAAATGTCTGCACAGCAACATAAGGTGAACAACATAAAAAAGCACACGGGAAATTGGTACTCAAAACTGAGTGATCCAAGCCTCATAACTACACTCACCACTTTCATCCAAGTTGAAGTCGTCTTGATAGCGGAACTTTTCGGGGCCACAAGCAATGAATATATCATCTTCCCCAAAAAAGTCCTGAAGGGAGGAGACCTGAGAAAAATAATGTCTGTTAGCTGTAGTCCAATAAGTTGAAAATGAGTTCACTCTCAAGTGATACTATACATAATCTGGAAATAAGATGATGTGTTAAAATCTTGAAATATTGCATACATACCATAACAGACAAAGCATTTTTTTCCAGCAGATACATGCAAACCAAGTAAAAATGTGTATATTGCCGTTTCCTCTGTTTGGTTTTTCAAACTGAGGCAAATGAGATTCAGTGTGTCAGTGTAAGATAGCATGGATGTGTCATATTGCTAAGATAAGTGTAGGACCTAATATTAAACATATTGGACAAAAATCTCATTAAAAGTCAGGTTGCACAGTGATTGGCTATGCAGTCTCACAGCAAAAGGTATGTAGGTCTGAACCCTGGCAACATGCCTTCTGTGTGCAGTTTGTATGTATTTAACTTTAATTTCAAGATTTCCTGGTAAAAAGGTTTCTTCAATAAATAATTCACATTTCAATATGTGTCACATTTGTGCAAAGGATACAGCAGTTTTTTGTTTACAGCAAATGGTGTAGTGACTTTTAGACTTGAATAGGATTTATAACATTTGGACAATCATGTCAAATAGAGTTTATAAAATATATGCTAGTAAAGAAGATCTACTGTACTTTATTGATTACAATGCTGGATTTAAGATTGGCCAGTTTGAATAAATGCTTATTGTGACCTAAGCACAAAGAAAAAATTAACGGTACAGCATGTATAGCATATGAATAATAGAATTAACCTCTTTCTACTCTTGCAACAGCCCAGCTGCACTTTAATGTCTTCAGGGTAACCATTAAGAAAAGAAAAGCTCCTTTTAAACCTGTTAGATTTTATTCAGTGGAGACCACAACAATGGTGTCTGTCTGTCATTAAATCGTTGTCATCTCTGGTGGGAGATTAAGTTAATTGCCCTCTACTACTGCGGATTATATTTTGTAAGATCACATTAGGAAATGTTTAACAGTAGTTATTCATTCAGGGATCCAATTGCAGCAACACACAGTGGTCAGGCTGTTTCTGAAAAAGAAGCATTTCCACAATGTACTTTACTTAGTTTAAGCAAACTTTGGCTAAATAACATATTAACCATGTACCCATCAGTGTAATAACAACAGAGAAGTGTAAATTATAATCATTTCTGCTTTTCTACAAACAAGAACTGTATGGCTGGGTGGATGCTGGTGTTTGCATTAATACAGAAGTCTATCTTAATGGTTATATAGCAGTCTCATGAATAAATAAAGAGATACAGATGACTCTTCAGCTAATAAGAGTGTGCAAGAGAAAATAGAGCTTCATTTTTAATTTCCTCTCCATAAGGTTCAGCCTCTAATCCTTCTTGTTTAACTGGCCTGTAGTATTATAGATATCAGGTAAAATACAAAAGGCACGCTTAGCACAACATCACATATGTTGTTAAGAACTACATGTTTGCCACTGTGATCACCTCTAGGATTTCTCCTGCTCCCCACTCCAATGTTCCTACTGAAGTGGGGTTAGCTGGACGACCCACGCCTACACACGGTGTGCTCATCGATGAAAGCTCCCTCCTTCCTGCAGCCATTCACTGACTGACAGGCTCATTGGGTTTGTTTATTCTGGTTTAAAAATACACCCATCCATAAAAGTTTTACACTAATAACTTTCTACACTCATATACACAAACACACATTCTTCTACCTTGTTTGTTATTTTGTGCATAAATTCTTTTGTTGTCGTCTCCCATTCCTCGTCAACCTATAAACTGAACTGTGACACTGATGACCAAAGAAATGGCTTTCCTATGTACACGGGAAAACTGACAGCAACAAACGACACAAAAAACAAGACACCGACTTGCTACAGTAAATCTAATTTTATATTAAATTACAAAAAAACCCTAATTGAGATCAGAAAGCAATTATGTCGCATTCCTTTTTTGCAAAATCCAGCACACCCTTTTTCTTTTCTTTAAAAACTCAAACCCACACATGACAGACTGTAACAAATTCAAGCCAAGATGATGGGAAAAAAACAAAAACAAAAAACCACACATTAGTCAACAAATTATGCATAACCAGTTTGGATATTTGGACCCATTTTGATTTTAAGTAGTCCAGTGAGGAACAAGTTCAAGATATACAGATTGAGTTTCTGAATGCTAAAAATATGTGCTAAATGTTGGTATTCATTAATCAAGAACTATGAGCTCAGCAGGAGTCTAAAAAGATTTTCGAGGTGAGATAGACTGTTTACTTTACTCTATCAGCACCACTACTGAATGACCTTATTATGTCATGTTATCACCTTTTTTCTGATGTATCAATATTCTGGTCTCCACTGCACTGATCTTAGATCACAATAAAATTCCAGTGTGCTTGATTCAGTATAACAGAACACAGTCAGGCTGGCTACACCAATAACCTGCTGAGAACCTCTAAAAGATTCAAAGGTCATTCAGTCAAGAAATGTTAAAATGAATATCAAACACATGGGGGTGAGGAGAAGGGGGGTTGCTAAATAAGTACCTTTTCTCTGCATCACTGTTGTCCCCTACCCCCAATTCTACCCGCTCCTCCTCCTAAAAGGAAATCCCACAGGGAGGAGCTGCACAGCAGTTACCAAGGAGACCAGACAAAAATCACAGCTTAGTTTAAGACAATGAAAAGGCTACTTTGACACCCACTGTCAGATCCTATCTGGAGCTCTTAATGGTGCAAACTGCAGATAACACAAAAGCAGCATTAGCCTCATTTAGAGAGAATGATGGAGCAGATTGTCAGGATGTTGTTAAGAATTCAAATCTCCTCCTTGTCAATCCCAATCTCTGTGAATTGTCTTGAAATCAAAAACATCGAAAATGTTAATTGTTATCATCTGAGATAGTGGAGTCTGAATGTTTAAAAATATGATTCTTACCAAGGGCTAAAAACCCTTTGCAGATCCAATGATATACGCATTCGCAATAATAACAGCAGTGTTCCCCTTGAATATACAAAAGATTATTTAAAAAAACAAACAAAAAAAACCCCCAAAGTTATCAAACAAACAAACAAAAACAAAACAAAAAAACACGAGCCAAATGTTGATCAATGATTTCTTAAAATACGCCTTACAGTTACCTCTTATTTCAGAGTTCTGTAGTTCCACCAAAGTACTTTGAATTTAGAATTCTCAAGCTTGTGATGAAACCAAATAACAGAGGCAACTGTGAATATGATGCTTCATATTGACTATTTTTGCCTTCAGGCTCTGTGACACAGCAGCTCCATTTTCACTTTTCACAGTTCAGGAGCATCCTGGGGAAGTATTGATTTCCAGGGTTTTATCTATTTTTTCCACAACTGCTGCTCCTGACATCCAATCCAGAAATAAATAACAATGGATATATGCATGCTATAGAAGCCTATTGATCTGAGCCATAGGAAAGACCACATAAAGGAACACAATTGTGTAACACAACAAAGCATGCACAGGTGGAGCTTCCCAGGACACTAAAGCTTCCTCTGAAGTGTGAGAGTGAAAGCAGGAGCCAGTCACCAAGCACGCCAGAAAGAAACATGACTCATCTTTACCGCCAGTTGGCAAATGGTTCTTGTTCTATTTTGCATGAGCTTCCTTTATATGCAGTCGGTTGTACAAATACCCAAATCAGTTCTGCTGCTGAAACAGCAGCGACTTAACAGGGGCTGTTCCAAAAACAGTAATGGAAACTAAATTTCTACAATTAACTCTTAGAAGTGTTTCAAAACCAAAAAACACCCCCCAAAACATTTATAATAACCAGCCAAGATAACAACCACATCCAGCAAATATTTTTGACATAATGAGAGTATGTGGGAAAGATTATTTAATAACGGACAGATGATCACTATTATCACCTAAACTTTTTAAATATTAAAAAACAGTTTTACTGCAACATCACACACAAGTTACTGTAAAGATTTTCTTTATACAGCTCAGGATGTTCACATGCTGTAAAGTTTCTTTTGAATTCCACAAACAGAAAATTCCACCGAGTGCAATGGGTAAGTTGAAGGGACAATGCAATGACGTAGCTCATCCAGCACGGAATCCATCACAATTCACAATTTATTACCAGTAAATATGATAAATATGCCCTTGAGCACAGTTTGGCTGAAGATCCATTAGGTGATCACTGTGTGCAGGTCTCACTAAAATTTGACCAACACTTGAGGAGTAGAGAATTTTAACTGTGGATGGACAGCTGCCTCGCTATGGCATGAGGTCATCAGTCCTTTGGCTGGATGAGCTAAAAATCTTATCTACCAAATGAAGTGACACACGAAGGCACTTCTTTGTACAGCCAGACTACAGAAACTGGGAGGAACGTGAGACACTCTTCCATCTTGTTCATGTTTTTGCACATCGAATTTGAGAATGCTGGAAAGCAACTAAAACCACTTAGTCATTTTATTTATTGAATCAATTAACAAAGTGACATTTTCCTAAGACAGTGAGTCGGGAGTTACAGCCAGGATCCATAGTGCAGACGTGACATTTGTGGTATGAGTAGAAACCAGAGATTAATTGTGGGTAAATCCAGACCAGACCAGAAAATGGAAGAGTCAAGTCAACTTAAAGGAATGAATTAGAAAAACATTATGTTAGCCTCTGCTCTCTTGTACACAGAGCACCATAAATTTCAACCACATCCACTGTGTATCTGATTGGCAAAGCATGAATGGACCATTTAATCACATCCTCTCATACATAACTTTAGAAAGGAGGCGTAAGCCTCTGCTTTCATGCACTGATGTGAAGCTAGACTATCCTCGGGTGGCTGTTGACATCTATTTGAACAAGAAGTGTTGACTTTAGCATGAAGAGAACTTAGCACTGTGCATAATACAGTTACAGTGCAGATCCACATCCATTTCAGTAGGGATGGGAACACCATGACCGAGTCCCCTCAGACCTACTCAGTCTTGGAAATACTCTTTGCTCCATCTGACAAATAATATCAGGGGTCATAACAGGCCATGTCTCTATAGATAAGACCACAGCAGTGGGACTTATCTGTGGCGCATGCATCTCTCCATCACTTTTCTTTGTGCATTACAGTATGTTGCAGTGCCTTTATTGTGGCTAATTCCTTAATGATATCAGCCATTAACTTGGCTGTGTCTATTTAGACACACATTGCATGGCAGTCCACCATTACAGAGTGACTCAGCAGTATGTAGGATCACAGGCGTCAACAAGCACAGCCACCCGCCAAGCTGATCCACAAATAGAACCATGAATCATGAGTCAAAAACAATCAAGTATAAAACAGCAAATCACAGGAACGCAACAGCTAATTCACCAGCAGACTCAAAAAAAGAAATGCATAACAATCAATTACAGCTGTTTAAGTTTAATCTGTACTTAATTATCACTGGCTAAACAATGTATATAAAAATAAATTGTCACATTTTTCTTTCTTTCTTTTTTTTTTTTTAAACTGTCAGCAAAAACCTGTCTAAGAAAAAACAAAAAACAAAAAAAACCCAAGAAGGCAGGTCATTTACTAAAAGGTTAAACACCCGTGAAAACAGGTCTCTTAATGCCAATGGGTGTTTATTTGGCCATCTGGTGGCACAACAGGGCAAAAAGTCACAAAACCAGAGAAATGATGGCACTGCCAAGCACACAAACAGCTTATTATTGGACATACATAGTTAACAAAATCCAAAAGCAGATACAAAAGACAATTAGAGACAGTGAGAGGACCATAAAAAAGAAATCTGAATTTCCTACTTTTTCCATAGAGTGGGAATCTAGCTTTAATATATTGCAGTATCATTGTGCTTTTTGCTAAATAAATCTCTATTCCTAAAACAACAGAGGATTTTCTGAAGGCAGATTTGTTTGTTAGTGTAAAAAATCCTCCAACTGTTCCTTCTACATACCATTACACAAAGGATGCTATCCTGGGATTACACCTTAGCCATGTGCTCCATCTTGCCACCGTGTGTAATAAGAAGGCCGACAGACTGAGCACTGCATCTGTGAGCCTTTTCACAAAACACCTACAGTCCTGACATCAGTACTGCACCGCTCTGCCGCAGAGGCTGTTCCTTAGCAACCAGCTCAGGAAACCATTTCACCATAGAGACCATCACAGCGGGGGGAAAAAAAGTCTGAGGGATACTAATACAGAGTGACCTAACTATTTCTATGAAATGTTTAGACAGTTCTTAGTGTAGGTGGCACTTACATGCTGTCCAGCCATGTCAGCCTACATATAAAATTGATAGTCACTTATGACTCCCATAATTTCCAGACAAAGGTTAATATAATTAGTCTACATATACAGTGTAGTTATCAATGTATGAATAATTACACTCCAGAGTATTTAGAGCATACAGTCGAAGCAAGAATACAAGAAGCTTTATAAATAAGTGTCAAGTAGCTGATCAGATTGCATGTTTTGTACAAACTCACTTAGTAAGTATATATTTAATAGTGTGTTACTGTTAGTAGGAATATGAGATGGAGTCCTAGAAACCTATTTCTCATAATACATTTTACACATATTCCCAAATGAATCTGAACCTGCTGGGCTCTCTTGTTGGGTAAGGAAGCAATTCTCAGGGACAAGACTGAAGAACAGACCACACAGCCTCTGATGTCAGATGCATAACTCCAAATCTTTTAAGCCTCCTGCAAATGTCTACCAAGTGTGGTTCATTGTAATGTTCTAAAAATCAAACTTATGATGTAACACAGCATGACAAATGGGAATTCAGCATGGTAACATCACAATACCTGTCTCCAAAACCACATACAAGGGCCAAGGAGGCTTGATCCCATTTTAGTTTGACTTCTTTTCCACAGAAGCATCCTTCCATCCTTCCCACTTGTGACCAATTATATGTTTAAGTGGTGGAGAGGCTTAAGACAAAGCAATTGCACTCTTGTAGGCACCGGGCTCTTACTGTATGGTTGTTCTTCCTGCTTTGCCTTTGTCCATCATTTTCAAATGAAAACATTAGGTGTTAAGAGCTTTAGTTTGAAATAGGGAAACGTGAAGGTAAATAACATCTCTTCTTTTAAATTTTTCAAATTTACTGTTTCAAAAGTGCAGCTTGTTACACAAAAGCGTACCTAGCTTCACTGATGGCAAACACAAACACACTTGTGTAAATACAAACAGAAAATCATCAGGCACTTATGCGACTTGTCCTGAATGGCACAGTTGTGAGACGTATACTTAATGGTTCCTCCGAGTAAGGACAGCACTGAAAGTCACTTCATACATAAACACCTTTAGCTGTAGTGACAAACGTGTTCACTACAGGAAAATAAAATCCTATTATATTTGCAACTTTTTGGTGATACCTGAGATTCCTAAAGTCACTACCTAATGTGAACACTTTCCTATTTGAACCCCACTTGGAAATATGTTGTTGCTAGTACTAGAAGTCTTTAAAATGTATAAACAGATAACTCTGCAGGAACAACAATTTAACACCTACCGCCTTCCCATCAACGGTATAAAGCCTTCTGACGACTCCAGAGTCTAACTTGATGGCATCTGTGATGTCGGTCATGACTTGCTCAAAGGAGTGTGCAGTCTTCTTGTTGAGCAAGACCCGTACAGCCTTGCGAGGTTTTACTCCACTGCGGACAATTGTCACCAGTTTGGGCCTGATGAAGTCCTTGCTCTCCCTGGTTTCTGGAGATCCAGCCTTGGCACTGCCGAGGGAAGAAGGGTCACGAACAGACACAGCAGTCTTAGCACCAACTGACCAGTTAGGATTTACATTCTTTGTGTAGTCCACCTTCTTGTATGGCTCTATAGATGCACAAACATAGCTCTCTCCTGGAGAAAAACAAAACAGATTTTTTCAGCCCACAAGGAAATACTAACACAAACATAGAATATAAAAAAAAAAAAAAAAAGTAAAATGTTTTTT
>VUQG01015852.1:5621-19200 GCA_015106755.1 Etia nguti | reverse complement strand
TAACACAAACAAAAAAAAAAAAAAAAAAAAAAAAGAGTACATGTTGTGTCAGAGTAGAAGAATTTAAGGATTTTATCTGCCATTTTAGTGTCATTTCCATCAAATTTTATTTTACTAAATAACTATTTCACTTAATATAACCAAATCTATGGCAGGCTTAAAACTGTTTAGAAACAATGCTCACCTTCCACCAGCTGGTCCATGCTGGTGATCCTTGTTGACCCATCAACCGTGTATATGGTCCGTACTCCCTGGGGTAAGTTGACATTATCTGACAGACATCTTGTAAGGTCAGCCAAGAGTGCTTCGATAGACCTAAATCTGTCCTGAGAAATGGCATACACAATCCCCTTGAAGTATCGGTCTCCATTGCGGTAGAAACGGATCTTCTTGGCCTTCTTTTCTGAGCTTAGTGCTTGCAGTGTCCTGGTTCTGTACAGGCTGCAGTGAGCGCTATGAGTGGGACTGGGGAGCCCATTCCCTCTCGAGCCCCTTCGGGTGTATCTTTGAGCCTTGTCCCGCTCATCAAAGTGTTCCAGCTCCATGTCTGTGCTGTGCTATTACACTGAATAATATGAGGAAAAACATGCTTGCAATCTGAATAAGCATTTTAACTTATAACATATTACACCAATTATGTTTCCTTTAAGTCTAGTGGCTTATACATCCTGCTACAGCACTGGCACAAGCCTTGATGCTGCAACTGCTGCTCATACACACATTGTGAAGTAACATGTCACACCCATTTCATGTTCTCTGGAGTATCTCAATTTAAATATATCAAATTCACATGCATTTACTGTGGATAATCTATGAACAGTAACCGTCTCTTGTGGGATTCTGGCTAAAAGCGTATTGAAAGGTAAACCTTAATAATACAAAAGGAAGGAAACGGTAGTCAGCAGGATCTTCTAGTTTCTGTGCAATCTTACCTCTGAGGTGAAGACGGATGTAATCTAACGCTTCCAGGCGAAACGTGTCTCAGATCTTTTATTTATTGGATACCTTGTATGAACCATGCGTCCCTTTGTTGCCCTGCGATGGTGCTCTGCCTCCCTGCCGTGTGTCTACTCTGCTGTGTACTCACATGCAGATTGGAGGCAGGGCTGTAGCCGGTGTCCTCCACCCTCCCTTACTCCTCTTCCATTGCAGTGATTTACCGGACTGCTCTGCTGTCGTGCACGCTTCTGCCGGGGCGCGTTCTCGCACGTATTAATAAAATGCGCGTTCGTGTTGACCTGTTTTAGTAGCACTATTAGGGATGCTTGGAATCAAAAGCTACTAATCCTCGTTAAGTTTTACCCGTTAGAAAAAACGAAGTTTTATTTGAACTCTCCGGGTGTAGTTGGCCTGCAGGTTTATTTCACCAAAGCAACAATAAAATGGCGACTTTCCAAACTTTGGCGACCTGATGGTATATCTTACAGACATTTTTTTAAACAAAAAGGATTAAAAAAAAAACTTACTATCAGTGTTAAACCTTAAGTTTAGCTTCTAACGGATGTTTTAGCTCGTTTAAACGATTACTATCGTTGGAAAATAAGTAATAAAATTCACGCATGCGCTAACGTAGACAGCAGGTATGGCGGTAAGTAATAATGCACTGCAGTTGTGTGCAATGGGAGTAGCTCACACAGGTGTTGGTGATGTGAGAAATTAACAAGTTCATTCGGACCTGCTCCTGAAATGCGCCTTAGGGGCTGATTAATGTCGCCTTTAACACGGAAGCTAAAAGCACAACTTCATGAGCAAACGACCAACTAATGGGTAATTTACTTAAATAAATAAATCAATCATTATTATATATTCATAGGCTGACAGCTTGTGTTAATAATACATTTTTGGACATCTTAGATTTGTATTTGTCAGCATTTTTTTTTCCCCCCAATTTAAACCTGATGCCAAGAATCACATTACTATGTGGCTTTTGTCCAAGAGCTGAAATCATAACTTTGTTATCCTCTAACTTTGGAAGATTATTGCCAAAAAATGTCAGCTCATCAGGTTATACAACTAAAAGGTCCTAAATATAATTAACAACTTTTGACTTGCTCAAAAATTTACTAACTTTTCTTGCTGCTTCTAAGAGTTTTGTCCAGGCTTTAAGTAGCATGTTACTTTCTTGTTCTTTATTCCAGTTTTACTCCATGCATTAAAAGATTTTATTCATGCATGAAACGTATGTATGGTGCTGTGGTTCCAAAGTCTATACAAAGCATAACTTTCTAATGTTCCTTACAAAAGTTTCTATTTGAAATAAGGAAGTAATTCCAGCCTTTAGAACACCACCTGCACAGTTCATCATATGTATGCTAACAGTATATTAACCTTTGGTTGCACTTCTTTCAGACAAACTCAGGAGCCAAAAACTCCAGTCATATGAATCTTCAGCACCTGAGCAGTAAGGAAAAAGTCATTTTCATGTTTTCTTAAAAGTTTCTGAATACACTGCTATTGTGTGTTATGACATTCAGAGATGTTTTTTCTCCTCAGGCTTGAGGATGAGATAAAAAATGAACCTACCGTGGAGAAGTGCTACCCTTCTTCTTCACAGAAAAGTGAGCTCCAGACTTCATTCATTCATTGCTGCAAGGAACAGAAGCGGAGGTTATAATTTCACAATTCCAGGATGTGCTGTCAAAGCAATCAAAAACTCTTCTTTGGCCATTTCTTGTATGGTTTCATATCGCCACCTATCCCACCGTAACTTTAACTCCTTTACTGTACATACTGACATGTTCTCAGGCTTCAAATCAAAACATCTTGTCAATGGTCAGTTAGACATAGCAACCACACTAGAGCTCACGGTGAATTATATAAGCTAGCTGAAAGAGACTCTTCCTCCAGGCATTCTGTCTAAAGTAGGTCTAATACATCCTGATATCAATATTGTCAGTAAATTTTATGATCATTTTAATGTTTGTTTTTTTTTTTTTCCTTTCCCAGGTTGTTAAAGTGGTTGAGATGAATTCCAACATTTTCTGGAAAGGCATAAAGCGATCACAAAAGAAAAGGTACACAATCCAAATAAGAGTTTTGAACACTGGGATGATTTATTTTTAACTCGCTAAATGGTAAGAATACCAAGCTGACTGTTGGGTTTTTGTTTTTTTCCCTAACAGAAAAACGATCAGGCTTAAAAAGAATGCCTCACAGAGGACAAAGCCAGCTGTTAAAAAGTCAAGTGAGGGATTGTTTTTAATTTTTTTTTAAATCTTTCTTTGGTACATTGTTGTATTTGTTAACATACTGCTAAATTTCAGATCGTGTCTCAAGAAGACCTCAGAAAGACTTCTGTAAAGAAGTAAATCAGCCATCTATCACAATAAATAGTCCTCTGACGATGGATGAAACACTTCCTCGAGCGCACAGCCTGACCACAGCACATGTCCCGCCAATATTGTTGGATAAATCGACTGTTCCCCGAGGACAAATGCTGCCAGTGTGCCAGGATCAATTTCTCTCCACCTCATTTCAATTTTTGGAAAATAACTGGATAGATTCAGCCACCGCATTTATGAATGCAACTTCATGTGTTTTCACATCAGCAGATATCAGCCACACTTTTTTACCCAGCTCATCTTCAAGCTATATGTTATGGGATGCTACTTCTCGCCAGGTGGATCCTGTTACTTTCCTATCAGGTAATGTGGCCAAGCCTATACCCCACCTGAAAAAACTGAAGTGTGCTACGCTGACTTACCTCAGGTTAACCCACCTGACAGTGTATCAGTATAAGATTTTACAAGCCAACTAGTTATCCCACCATGTAAACTTCAAAGTGAACCTTCAAGCTCTAATCACCTCACTCTTACAGTTTCAGAAGCTTTGTGCGATTCAAGACTTTTCCAAGACAGTGACAACTGCAGTAGTAGCCCTTTGATAGACAGTCAATGTGATGTGGTTAGTCCATTTTGGCTTGATTTGCTTTTGGATAGCAGTAACTTGTGCTTCCCTGATCCTAATCTTGTAGATTTTGTCCTTTCCCCTGAAACGGGGCCTGATTAAGTACACAGTTACTGCAACTTTGCAGTTTTAAATGGCCAGCTCTTAGAGAGATGGCTGTATTTTTTTTTTTCCTTTTTATTTTATGTATAAAAGATGTTTTGACTGCAGTGATGCTGACAAAAAGTAAATTGATGTAAATGCATATACAGAAAGTTTAAAAATGAGAAATGATTAGCTTGTAGTAACACCATGAGGTCTTTATGCAGTTAGGTCTGCAGACTTTATTAAATGTGTTTTGCCAATGTTTGGTAAAAATGTTTGGATTTTTATTCCCCCCCCCTGCATTGTCAGATTGTTTCAGATTACATTTCTTGTCATATTGAGGAACATCTTTAATTTTTCACTGCAGCATTGTAGAAATTATAGTAAAGATGAGTCATAATTTCTACTAGAAACCTCAAAGCATTTAATCTTGAAAAACGCAAAACGCTGCATTTGCAATTATTACAATTTGCTTTTCCCTCTCCAGCTGAGTACATTAAACATGAAAAGATGCTAAACAACTGGACTGGATACCTATGTTAAGTTTGAGTAAAGATATGGCCTCTTATCAGCAAAAAATTCTCTATAAGTTGCTGAAATTAATAGAAAAATGTATGTACTGAATGTAAATATTCAATACTGTGCAAAAGGCTTGAGCCCCCTCATTTCTTTTATTTATTTATTTATTTTTTACAAGAAAATGAGAAATGATACAGTAATCAGTGAAATGATTACTGTATCATTAATGGAAATGCAATATATTTTAATTTGTTAAATTCCGACAAGCTTGAACCTCATTACTTCTTATGAACACCTTTTGTTATTCAACACACCCTGAACACACTCAGGCAAGCTTTCTTGTAACTTTATGAAGTAGTCATCAGGAATAGTTCTCCAGGCTTCTCGAATGACATTCAAATCTTTTCTTTGGATGTTGGCTGCTTTTGTTCCGTTCAGTTAAGATGATCCCGTACTCCTTCAGTCGTGCTGACGTATGGGTTCAGGGGAGGCCAGTGTATGACTGAGTGTTCCTGTGTGTGTGTGTGTGGGGTTTTTTTTTTTCCTCCAGCTTTGCTTTTACTGTATTGTCATGCTGGAAAATTAGGCTCTTTTGAAAACTGTGTTGCATGGTGGACCAAAACCTTGTTCACAAGAGAAGGAGCACCAAACCATGACTGACCCTCCATTGTGTTTTACAGGTGGCTATAAACACTCCCTGCTGTACCCTTTTCCAGCTGACCTCTGTACATTCAATTTGAAACACACATTTCAAATATGGATTACTCATGCCATAAGATCCAATTTTTCAGTCCAGTTCTTGTATAATTTAGCACACCTCAGCCTTTCCCCTCCAGTTTCCCTTTCTTAAGAATGGCTTCTTGACAGCCACCCTTTCACTGAGACAATTTCTGATGAGAATTCTGCAAACCAAGGCTGAAGAAATTGTGTTTTTGTGACAGGCTAAAAGTAACAAAGTGCCTAAAGGTAAAGTTTAAAACTGGTTCTTTGCCTGTAGAGACAACACTGGTTCATCCTTCGAGTTAGAAGCCTTTTTATTGTATGGATGTTGCTTAACAATGTTAAGCACAAAACAGTTATTTCTTTTGTACTTAAATGTTGTGTTAAGTAGCTTAAAACATTCCTCTAAAAATTGTCAGGTACAAGAATTTGATTGAAAATGGTTGAAAAGCAGCCAATATCTAAAAAAAAAAAAAAGGTTTGAAACGTCTCCAGGAAGCCTGGAGAACTACTGGTCAAAACCACTTTAATAACTAAATAAAAATGACAAAGTCTGGCTCCTTGGAAGCAAAAGTAAATGAGGGGGTGGCTCAAGACTTTTTCCCAACACTCTTTGTACTTGCACTTAATTTTAGCTATTGCTTAGCTGGTATTAAAGAAGAAAACTAATCTGGATCACCCATTTCCTTTGCCGTCTCCATTTAGGAGACATGAATGTACATGGTTAAATTAAGCTTGATCTAATGGTCGCCACTAGGTGGAGGTACTAGGCTCATGGTTCACACTTAACTACCCTAACTGCTGAGGAATTAAAATTAATTGACTGCACTTGCAAATATGCACTTCTGCTGGCACAAAATATTTAGACTCCTAATGATGCTACATTTAGTCTTCATCTTTATTGAGTAATTCAGCTGGGAAGAAAATCTCAATGTGCAACTAGAGGCCATTTGAACATTACAAATACTCTTCAGGATATATTTGTTTACATATTACAGTGAAATTTTTATGAAATACAATAAGCCACATTTAAAAATAACATGGCTACAACTATGTCGAAAATACAGAAGCAAGCCCTGCAGACGGGATCACAACACATCTTTTAGACTCCTGAGATGCATTTACATCTTACTGATTCTCTGTCATGTAAGCATAGAAAGACTACATACTTAACTAAAACACAACAGATTATGGACAAGTTTTGGAGCTTGAAATATTAGATTTTTAACTTCATCATTTGATATTTGAAGGCACAGTTAGAAGCAGTGATAACCTGACATTTTCAACACCATAGTGAAACAGTACAGCTGGTATTACTTTGGTCTTAAATATATGTGTAAGTAAATGTACAGACACATTTTTTAATCTTTTGTTTAAAGCACATTTGCCATTATGAGAAACACACATGCTTATTAAATACTTATATCTCTATTCAAGAACAAAGCTTTCTTAATACAAACAGCAGTGTTAAACAGTTCAAAGCTAACTAAATGTTATGTAGGATATTGTATAGTTTATAATTAATATTTGTGTGTATTATATAATTTTCAAATTCTTCACATTTAGGTCCAATCTTCCTGTATTACATAAATATTAAAGTGCAAGTTCCAAGCAGTATCAAACTATAGGATATGAATATAATCAGTAGTCACCTTGTAAATCTAGAACCAGTTTTATAAATAAAGAATATTAAATATAGACCGATTTCATAGAAAATAAAAATTTTGTGTAAGGCATTGCTGTGGGATTGAGGCAGGACACTACCAACTATTTCTCCAACTTCTCTACTTGATTCCCATTTTCAGGTTTTTTCTGAAGGTTGTAGTCTTCCAAAATGGCTTGCGCTGTGTGCCTGCCAGTCCTTTTCACCACAGCTTTGATCCCCAGGTTGTCAACATTGAAGGCAGTGATACCGACATTAATGGCAGAATTGACAGCGTGGTCTGTGGCTTGTCCTGCCGCTGCTCCGTACCTTCAGAGTCAGATTGAGTGAGAGGTCAGAGCGAGAGGCAGGGAAAAGAGGGTTTGGGAAGAATTCATTAATACGAAGTGCAAAGACTGCAAAGATGCCATCATGCGTCGAGTGAATTTCTGTGGGAGTGAGGGTTGCAAGTGCATGCAAGTGTGTAATCTGGAATAAATAAATTTGTTTGCCAGAATATAGGCAATTTTACCCAATTGGAAGCAGATGGGAATATCTGTTTTTGGCTAATTTGATATAGAAATTCTAACCAAATTAACTTGTATTGACACATGCATGCAAAAACAAAGCAAATTTAATACTGTAAAGTCCAGCTTAGTGATTTCCCAGAAATGGCTAACGAAGCCAAAGAAAGAACAGTATGGCAGATTTTCATCATTATAAGAACATTTTAAGAATTTCCCTCTTTAAACCAGTATTTAACTCTGATGTGAAGATATCTGATAACCATTTTGCAGAATTTCATAGAACATGAGAACCCATTGAGGGCAGGCAGGATGAAAATACTGTCAATTATAACATTTCCTTCAAAAACACTGTTAGAAATCAGTGGAATCACTTAAAGACGGCCCGTAATCCAAATTTGCACACAAGAAAAGGGAGTGAACTGGTACAGCATAGGGCTGAAGAGTGCTTTGTTAAAGAGAACAAAAAAACACCCAGAAGCTTGTGCGATTAGTGGTGCAAAGCATTAAACAGTTGTGGAGAATCAGGAAAAATTACACTTTGTCTCATTAGGAGTGTCAGAGTTGTTTTGTAGACCCCTAAATCTGCAAAGCAAATTGAAGAGAGTGAGTGCACTTTTGGTTTTTGCTAACACAATGTATGAAGTCATTTACAACATACACATCAAAAACCCGTCTAGCGAGCAGTGCTGATCAAAAATTTGTATAGGTGCACATTCAAGCAGTGACAGTAGTCAGAAGTAATTGAATTATATTTCTTTAATTTCTTACTTGTGTTTTACGGTGGTCACCGTTTCTGAAGCTACACTTGTAGCTATGTCCTTTGCTGCTACTTCCAAACCTGTCCACATGGTTGCAAATCCTGGGAAAACACAAGAGTATTATTTTTATGTGTGTTTGTTTGTAACGGTAGATACATGTATGCAAAGGGCACAATACATCAGATTCAGATTTGGACAAAATCCCCCTGAAGCGCGTGTTTTACTGTAACATTTCCAGAATTGCTGCTATTTTACACAGCACTTTTACACCTGGTGAAAAGGACAGGTGGTCATGCTTTATTTACCATGCTCTCTGCCAGTGTGTGATAATACACTGCACGGCTGAGGTGTTTTAATCTGAATACTCTCCTCTACACACTTCAGGGTGTCATAGTAGAGCTCTTAATTTATTTATTTTTTTAAATTTCTGGTCATGTGATAAACAACCAAAAGGTCTTTTCAAAAACTTCTGTGTATACATGAAGTACAAACCTTAAAAATATGGTTTTTAATTTAAAAAACAAAACAAAACAAAACAGGTTTTAAAGAATATAAAGTGAAGATTCACTTTACCTTGCACACCACTTGCAGCCACCACCATGGCTCCATCAATGTTGGAACGCCCATCTTTATCCTTCTTCATAGACTCTGGGATCAGCTTGCCTCCGTGTTTTTTCACATGTGGAGCCAACTCTCGACCCACGCAGCTAGCAACAGAACACACGCCATCCACTGCAGTAAGAAAGCATTAGTAAATTATAAGTTCACTGCCAAATTACCACTCAAGGGCAGTAAAAAATGCTGACTGAAGATGACTTAATGACCTAGAAACTGGCTGACTTTGACAGCTCCTCCCGTTGCTTGCTTGGCAACATGGAGGCCTTTTGTGACTGTGGGGCTGACTGGGGTGGGTTTGTCCTCTGGAGTGATATGTTCTCTGAGTTTAGCTGCCCCTTTGTGAATGGCTATGCCTGTGTACTCAGCTCCTTTGACCAGTCCCCAGCTTAGCCAGGATGCACCTGACAGGATCACACAGGGCAGACAGCGTTAGTGATCATTAGTAAGGACTGCTGACCTATATTCATAAACAATCCAATTCCAAACTAACTCCTAACTTTGTAAAACAATGACATTAAAATTTTAAGAGACACTGCTTACCTGTCAGGATCCCATTTGCCACCTTTTCACTCCATTCGGGCAAAGCCTTTTCCTCTTCGGTCTCTGCTGGAGTCTCTGCAGGAGTCTCTGCAGGTTGCTCAGGTGTATCAATAGACACCTTCTGGCTAAGATTAATGGTGTCTGCAGCTTCTTCTGGAGCCTGATCAAAGAGACACATTGGTTAGCCAGTGCAGAATGAAGACAGTGTGGGATGAAAATAAGAAATACTTTGGACAACTTGTGGAAGCTGCACACATCTAACTTCAGATGTTCGTCTCCCAGTAACCCCCCCAGTGCACACAATGCATCCTCTCATTCTGCACTCCTCATTACAATGTGCTGTTTGTTTGCCCTCAAACAGACTCCCATTTTAAAAACGTCTCTCTGCTGTAACGAAAGATTTGAGCTGAAAACCTCAAGTCTCCTACTAGACTGAAAAATTAAAAAAATAGAAAAATTGCTTACTTTCTGATGTGATATCACCTCCATTTGAGAAGATAATTAGCCTGAGTACATGCATTAAAAATGACCTTGCCTGGTGTCACTCTGACCAATCAAAATGACATCTCCATCATGGCTAAACTGGCACTTGTCTTTCACCTGAAGCTCTGAGGTTCTAACTGCTGCAGATAAGAGCATTATAAGTGATTAATTCTCCTCACCTGCCTGTGGTAAATCCCCACAATGCTGAGGCAGGGGTAATTTGGGGAGGGCTGCTAGATCAGAAATAAGCAGCAGCAAGAGTTTCATTGCAAGCCAAAAATATAACACTGTGCAGCATCAAAAGTATTGTGTAAGAATAAACAAAACAATTAAACTGGAATTAAAAAATCTGAAGTTGGAAAAGTTTGGATTTTCTTTTTTTTTTTTTTAATTTAATTTAATTTTATGTTTTTTAAAACACACAAATTAAATACAGCATGATCTCTGTGGGGATATATTTAGCCACAAACTCTTCTGTTTGGGAAACACAGGCCTTCCAGCCTGGTCTCAATTGCAATTGTTTGTCAGATAATACCAAATATTTCATGCTGTTGCAGATCTAACCACAGTGAAACACACTGACCTGAACCCTCAGATCTGTCATCTGGGACAACAGGTCCTGAAACAGTCCTCTGTCTGTAGCAGGGAGCTCAGAGGACAAAACCACTCCCACATAATACCCTGGAGCTGGTGCCATCATGTCCGGAAACATAAACACACCAGTGTTACAGAGCAGCACTGGAGAGTTCATGGCCATGAGAGGGTACAGCCAGTCACACACCTGCCAGATGGAAAATGTGATTAAAAACAAATCAAAACAGGTATACTATGATATGAAATGAGGTGTGTAATATAGTATAGTAAGTGAATTGAGGTGAAAGTAACATTTAACAGGGGAAAAAGCCTGCAGACTTTTTGCTCAACTACAGGTTTTCAAAAGTAGCCTTGAATGAATCCTGGTTTTATAAATGGTGCTTCTGAGGAGTGCACAACACAGTAAGACAAACTAGAGTACGCAGTCATCCTGTGATTGCTGCATGTCTAACTAGATTACAGAGCATAACTGTGTAAGCAGGGTTTAAGTTATTACTTGCACTCATGTGAATCCCTGATGTCACACACTTTCAATAACACCTGGGAAATTCCCCCACTGAATAGGCCAAATTTTAGTCTCATGACACTAGTGGCATGAAAGCCAAAAGTAATCATGACAAATAATCCTGAATGGTTAGAGAAATTTGATGTTATTGATTTAGTCTCTTAATAAAGAGCTCAAGCTGTGTACATATCTCCAAATTCTTTCTTATCTTATCATTGGTTGGTTGCGGTGTTGACCTTTACAAATCCAACTTGGCAGTTCAAAGCACCTCACAACCTTTGATTTCACTGCATCATTGCTTTTTATTCACCAACTTATTTCAAGTCAAAAGAAGAAGAAAAATCTGGAAAGCATCTCAAACTACTTCATGCTCACTGCTGAAGAGTCACAAACCATGTGATATGTTCAAATAACCTCAGTGCATACCGCGTTTGTATTTAGTTTTACAAAAACTCAAAAGAGAGATTGTTGTTTTTTTTTTTTTTCCTCATCCAGCAATATCAAGCCAAACTAATAATAAAAAATATTTCAAAAAATTTGCATCATAACCAATACTAGTTAAAGCAGAGGATCACAATCCAAAGACAGACCAGGGTCATTCTGTCCAAGATCCTTGCTACTTCAAATTTATAGTCCAAAGTTTTAAGATGAAAGCCTTAAATTTTCACTGGCCTTTCTTACAAATGACAACAATGTAGAATTTTCATATACAATAAAATTGTTACAGCATTCGTTTCAGCCACCAGCATGCTGATCACCTGATCCCTGCTTTGATGTGGCAGTTGAGGCGTTAGGGTTAAGGTCCAGCGGACTACCGATTGTGCAATGTGGACAATTTGGCCTTGCAAGACTGTTCATGTGAAAAAAAAGAGCAACTAATCTCTTTTTCATTACTTGCAATTGTCTTGTTATATTATCTGAAAATGTTCATTATAATGTTCATAGTACATTTTAAACTTAACCTGAATGATAAAACTCTTCCAGGACAATGTGCATGAATACAAAGTGGTGTTGAAAATTTTTCTGTTATAATTAGAGCACCATCTGGAAATTCCAGAATTATATTCTATTTGGATAAGACTAAACTGACAATGCAATCAAAATAGTTTTTTAATAGTGTTCATTTTTGTGACTAAGAATTTCATGTTAATGTGTATTTTACACATTTTATGAAACAGGTGGTGCAGTGGTCAGCACTGTTACCTCACAGCAAAAAGGTCCTAAGTTCGACTCCACCACTTGGCTGTGTTGAGTTTGCATGTTCTCTCCATGGTACTCTAGCTTCCTAGAAGATTCTGGGTTTTCTTTTTTTTCTCTCCATCATTTAACTAGCCCACACCATGTTTCAGTGTATTTGGCTTTAAGTGCACATCCTCACTCAATTTACAGATAAACCTTTTAGGTTTTCGTCTTTAAAGGTCTTTGAGATATTAATGTTCAAACACTGCTTTAGATTTTAATGTGTAAAAAAACATCCTACTAAAAAACCTCTATACCCGTTGTCATTTATATTAAATTACATGTAGACACACCTGTCAGTTTGGGAGCTGTATGTCCATCTAGCTCCAAGCTAGTGTTATTTTCTTTTTAAAACGGAAAATTAAGTTCACACATCATCTTGGCATACTGCACATGCCTACACATATGAACACTCCAAATAGCTTCATTTCTTTTTTTTGAACATAGTCACCTGTGCCCCAAATCTGATTCAGGTCTGGGATTCCCCTGAGGATGACATCATAGCCATAAACCTACTGGGATTAGGGCATTAGGTAAACAACCCTCACATGACTCTGTCCTTAGGAGGAGGGACACTGATCTTTAACTGGCCTATGTCCTTCTGCTGATGACTCATTGTAATGGGGATATTGAGAAATTGAGCAAACATCTTATAAAATGGGGTTAAAGGACACAAAAAAAGATAAAGAGGAAGAGAATCGATAACATATTTTCTTCAGTGATTGGTTAACACCGCATGAATATGCCATTTTAAAATCACAAAGTAGAAAGCAGATATATATATATATATATAAGAATTTTTTTCCTCTTACCTGCAGAAATGCTGGTGGTCGATTAGCCACTCTGTCTGAGTGATCGCTGGTAAACCTCACCAGCCGCAGGTAGCCGGGGTATGAGGGAGCGCTCACTTGCCCCTCAGGTGTGACAAAAAATATCTGCACACCGTGGGGAATGTACAGCAGCTCCTCTCCATCTTCACCCATGCTCTGAGGGGAAGGTGTCGAGTTAGATGTATGACTGTAGAACTCTTCCCCGACCAGTGACATCTCCCCTGAATCTGTTCCATATGAGACAGATATGTGACCATCAGCCGCCTGAGGAGAGTAGGCTGGAGGCTGTTCGGCAGGACCAGCAGAGGGTCTGGTAGGTGAGAGGGGTAGGCCCACTCCTCCGCTTGGAGGCAAACCTCCTACAGCTCTAGCTGGCTGACCATTAGCAGAAGGAATGTCTGGAGGAGGTGGCCGTACTGGCTTCTCTGTGGTGGGAAGTCCTGGGTAGAGACCTTTCGCAGAAATGCTTGTTGCATCAGGGGCAGATACTGCAGATTCAGGGTCAGAGCTGGTCTCCAGTATGGCCATGCGGGTGGTGATGTTGTTTAGGGTCTCCTGCATCTTCTGCTGCATCTGCCTTGCTGATTCCCAGGAGTTGCCAACACATTCTTCCC